>CANYBF012875227.1:0-28808 GCA_948192965.1 Dalechampia spathulata | reverse complement strand
TATGACATCATAAATGAATTTCTAAATTCCATTATACTTTCTTTTCTATACCTTTAAATCTTATGTTAAATAAATCATCTTAGACATATATATTCCAATTTCCTTATTTAATATTCCATTATTCACTAATCCATAATTATTTATATACGTATATATATTATACATACATTTTTCACTCGTATAATTCATTTATACGATCCTTAATCATACTTAATTTATAAATTATCCATACTCCAAATACAATCATAATTTATCTTAATTCCTCAATTGCATGCATTTCCATGCATACATAAATATTCTTGCCTCAATATACATGCAATTTATCGCTCGATCCAATTCTACACGTTCGAGCTTATTTTTCATATTCGACTTAATCTACTATCATCTTATCATCATTTCTTAATCTCAATAGGTATTTCCTATCGTTATCATAATATTTATAATGTTCACTTCGAAATATGTATTTTTCCATAATTTCATATCATCATCCTATTTTTAATCGTATAGGGTATAATTTCATCACCCAAATCATTAATAATTTTGGCATTAAAAATGAGGATGTGACATAATTTATAGTGGTTCGGCACTAACTCTTGCCTACATCCACTTCTCCTAAGTCTTCCACCTAGGATTCCACTAATCTCAATCGATCGATTACATAAAGGATTCCTCAACTGAATCCTAACCCTAATATTTTTCAGGCTCACAATCAAACCTTTACAATAATTGCAATCTCACAGCAATTAAACTCTTAATTACAAGTTAATGCCCCAAGCATTAACCACACACCAACCCACAATTACAAAACCTAACTCTTAAGTTGTGAGAATACAATACAAAAGAGTTTACAATGCTAGAATCACAATACAACAAGTAAACTTACTTACAAATGAAAATTGAAACTCAAAGGAAACTTTGCTCTGCAAAACTAGCCATTAGATATGAAATGTGTAATATGTCTTATCAAAATAAAATCGTTAGAAAGGGTTTAAAGCCTTTCTGGAAAGTCGCGTACGGCCGTACCAGACATAGTACGCCCGTGCCGATTTAAAACCATCAGTTTAACAAAATGCAGTAAGTTTGGCACGCCTATACCAAGTAATGGTACGATCGTACCAAAATAATGTTACTGATACGTAAAATTCCTGCGAGCAACCATACGATCGTACCAAACTTGGTATAGGCGTGCCAAACTTACTGCATTTTGTGTATAGAAATAAAAATTATTAAAATTAGGTGATTGTAAATATATTAATTTATTTAAATAATAAAATATTATAACATAAAATTTATATTTTATATGAAAATAAATTATAATTGATGATGAGTCATATAATCAATACTAATATCATTAGTTATAATATAAGAAATTAAAATATAATACAAAATTTTTTTAAAAAATCTATAATTAGATTAAATTAATCTTTTTCTAAAAATGAATTAAATTAATGTAAAAAAAGGATGATGAAGATGATAAGTTTAATGTTTTATATAATAATATAATTATGTGATGATAAAAATTTTATATTATAATGGAATTTTAAAATATATATATAATAATAAATTTTATTTATGATTAATATATTATTGAAAAATGATATATATACAATAGAAATTTGTTATGATTTAGATAATATATTATAATAGATTTTAAATGATATTTATAATGATAAAATTTTGAGAAGATAAAAACATTGTTATGAAAATGATACATATAATAATATAATTTTATAATAGATTTTAAATGATATTTATAATAATAACTTTTTATTAAAATTAAATATTATAATAAAATTTTAAAATGATATTTATAATAATATTGAATAGTATTGCATAAAAAATTTATTATTTTATAATGAAATAGATATATAACTGAACTAATTATATGAAGGGTTGACCAAATCATATAATTAACTCTTGTCTATAAATATAATATAAAATGTGAATAGATGCATAAAATAAGCATGAACTTAACATCACTTAATGCAAACTATGATATGAAATTTATATATGAAAAATATTAAATTTCACATTTTAAAGTTTTTCATCGAATAAAAAAATTATATAATTTTCCATTTTGTAAAATCCATATTTGTAATATATTTTTTAAAATTTTTAAAATTAATAGCCACTCCTTGTATATAAAAAGTAAATTACAATTTTATTTATAAATAAGTTTATAAATGTAAATAAACTATTATGAAGATATATTTATTTAGGACATATAAATAATACTATTTTTCATAAATTATCAAATTAAAAATAACAAAATTACTAACAGATCCGTCTCTAAATAGCAAGATGGATTTAGAGACAGAATTGATATTCCCGTCGCTATATAATAATGAAACTATCTCATGACAAAATTATTTTCCCAACACCTAAGTCAATAACCGTCATTATTTCATGGCATTTCTACCATCATATAACGATGGAACTTTTTTTTATTGTTAAATCTATTATAATTCCAAGAATTTATTGTATTGTACTAAATGCAAAAGGATAATATTGTACAAGACAAGATAATGATATTCATCTAATTGAAATCTAAGAAGACGGTGAAAGGATTGATTTAGAAATGAAAAATTTATAATGGTTTGATTATAAATATTTATATCTATTTATTTTTAAAAAATCATATGAATTTTCACTAATCAATTTCTTTATTACGATCAATATTGTATTCATCAAAAACCAAATCATAGTATTTTCTCAGGATTCACATTAAAATCATTGTAACATAATTCTTTCTTATCTCGTAATCCTCTACAAAGGTATTTACAACATCCATAACATAAGATCCAAAAATACAAAGAAAATAGAATCATTAATTAGCTTAGGAATTGAGTTCATGAATTTTTATGTTTCATAAGGTATATCACATTTAATTTAAAGACTCTTAAGCTGCTCGTTATTCTTTCTTTCAAGAACACACAGTGAGTATGGAATTTATGTACGAATAGCCCTATAATGATGCGCCCTGTACTACAAATGCTATGTCCATGCCATTATTATCTGCCCAACATCTCCGATGAATTTAAGGCATTCCCACTTGCCAACACCTGAGTCTAACAACTTCACAACTTGAATCCATCTTACTAGAACCCATTGTTCTCTTTGATTTGGAGGATTTACGGGAGGATCAAAAAATAAAAAAACTGTATCACATTATATAAAAAAATATATGAAAATATCTTTAGGTGTCGAGAGAATTTACATATAGAGATTCAAAAACAAATTAATATGATTCAAGTAATAATATATATAAAATTCAAAAAATTGAATTAATTGCCTCATTTAAAATTATATATATATATATTATTTGATTTATAAAATTAATAATATATATATATATATATTATGAAATATTGTATTATTTAAATATTTTATTTTTATGAGATTTAAAATATCATATTTTAAGTATTATTTCAAAAATATCTTATTTTAATACTTATAAAATTTAATATCTATATAACCTTAATTATTCTTATTAAATTTATAAATACTTCAAACTAAATATCATATTTATTAAATGTCTATGTTTATTAAATTTTATAATTAAGTGAGGAAATAATCTTATCATGGAGCTTCTAAGACCATTAATACAAATTCTTGATTGGAACTTATCAAAATAAATTATATTATATTTTAATTAATCTTTACTAAATTTCTACATTAGTTTTAATGGAATAAAAACCTTAAAATGAATGCAAATTTTAGGAACACTCTTTAATGAAAATAAATAAGGTAAACATCACAAATGTCAATATAAAAACATCTAACAATTTAATCATTTATTACTTATTATCTTAAATACATATATTTTATCATTTAAATAAAGTAATAATTAATTTTTTATATTTAAATATATAATTATTATTTTATTTATTATTATTAATTGAAGTTAAACACTCATTTAGAGGTGAAAACAAGTTAAGTTAAGTTGAGTATTACTTTCTTTAAGTTTGAGTCATTTATACTTGAGCGAGCTCAACCCGATCTCTCTAAATTTTTTGATATATCACAAGCTTAATCAAATCTTAAACAAGTCTAATACATATAAATTATAAAATATTTTTTTATTTTTTATTTAAAAAATAATTTTTTTTAATAAAAGTATCATTTTTCATGAATATATGTGACTTTATATTAATAATTAAATTAAAAAATAGTTTTTTACATTATATAATTAAAAATTTATAAATTATATATCTAAACTTAAATTTTTCTATATAAATTAATGAATTAACTTATAAATTTTTTATAAAACTGACTTATCAAGCTGATTTATGAACTTAAATAAGTTGAATATTATCTACCGTGAACTTGATTTATCTATTAAATAAATTAAAATAAATTTTTATCGAATCAAATTTTGAATAACTTAATCCTTAAAAAAATACATGAAAAAAAATTTGGAAAAATAGTGCCCACAACGACAAAAATAAATTTTGTTGTCCATTGAATCACGAAATTGGTAAGGGGTCCAACCTTCCCACGTAGCACCACTTTCACTATACAGTGTTTTGCGGGTTATATTCTGGTTATGTTAAATTTACAATTTATTTAAATATAATATAATATAATTGTTATTTTATATTTTTATAAACTAAAATAAATTAAAAATTGATTCAATTTCAATTTAAATTGAAATTGATGGATTTAATCTTAAAAAAGATGATGTTCAAATTAAATCTTTTTCTTTGTTAACATCTTTTGAAATTCAATCTGTCCACTTGAAATTGAAATTTAATGTTTTAGACCAAATAGCAAGTGAAAGACTATCACCAATTATTAGAGTTAGATTTAATTAAAGTTTGTTTAAATTCATCTAATAATTGAATTGAGTTTAAATTAAATGATATTTAATTTATTTAAATTCATAAATTAGTTCCAAGATAAATTTATGAGTTAACTTATTAATTTATATAAAGATAATTTAATTTTAAATATATAATTTATAAATTTATAATCATTTAAATATATAAAAATAATTTTAAATTTAATTATTAATATAAAATTATGAAGTATAATATTTTTATTAAAAAAATTTATTTTTTAAATAAAAAAGTAAATAATATTTTATAATTTATATTTATTAATTAGATTTATTTAAAATTTAATTAAACTCATGATATATAAAAAAAATTTAATTTAAATAAAATAAACTCTTATGAATTGTACAGGTTTGTAGCTTTATATACATGTAAAAAGAGATAACTGAAGGCAACAAAAATAGAAGCTTCTATGCCTCTCCACTTCTATTATTATTAATTTAGTTTTGACAATTCAAACCACTGGAGGTTGAATATTCCTTCCAAATATTTTTAAAATAAATGTTTATTTTTGTCCTTATTCTTAATCTTATGTATATATATACATATATTTATATATATATTACCTTAATTTGATTGTAGATTACATGATTAATTTTTACATATATTTTTCAAAATTTTATATTTTTCTGAAAAGAATTAATTTTTAATTTCTTAGGGTTCAAATTGAATAAGATGCAAATTCTTCACTACTTATATGAACATTTAATTTTATTAATCATAATTTATAATCATAATTAGAATAATTTATGCTCAAAGTACCTTAACTTTTTGTAGTTGCCACTAAAGACCCTTGAGATGAATTTATATTATAAAAATTCTTTAACTTTGATATTATTCATAGATTAACATATGAATACAGAAAATGAAAAAAAAATATATATATAATTTGATATGTTAATATGAAATAATTTATTAGGACAAACAAAAAAAGCCTACATGTCATAGATTTTATGTTGTTTAATTTTCCATCATAATTTTTATGATATAGAAATTTACAATATTTTCTTGTTTGGTATGATTTATATGTTTGTTCTGCCCAATTTTTGATTAATGTAGAATAATTAAAAAGAAATTGATAGACCAAGAGAAGTAGTTTGTATTTATGGTGGTTTACAAAAACTCTTTACTTCTATCCATTTACTTTGAAGATTACATGAATAAAGTTGTTGTTTTCGATCAGGAATCAAATCTCATACATATTTTCCTAAAAGTATCAAATTTTAATTATTAATCATTTTCTGATACTCGATCACATCCAATAGAGTTTTAAAATATTACACATATCATTTATAAAATTATTTTAACTTTAAAAAAAATGTTACGTAGTAAAATTAGTTATTATTTCTCGTCAAAATAATCTTTTATAGATCTATAATTTCTTATTGGAGGATACTAAGAGTTGTTCATTTTTCTTACATAAGATTAATGTAAGATTTTTTGTATCATAAATTGAGATTAATTTTGTAATCTTCAAAAACTAACATTCTCGTATCTTCATATTCTCAATAAAATTAGAATATCTTTTTAACCTTTTGTCATCATTTTATCTATTAACATCATAACATTAAATAAAACATATAAATAGTAAGATGATATACATGTCAATGGCAGGGATCGATGTCTGAATGGTAGTTAATCATGAGTATAACATTAATCAATGGGTAATGAGATCGAAGGGAAGAGAAGTGAAGAAAGAACAAAAATGGAGGATGTATGGAGGCCCACACGGTTAGCCTCTGAACTAAACTTTCCTAGAAACCATATGGCAGTTTCATGGAAAGTATTTGTGGGTTATGTCGTTTCATAGCATCGTATATCTAGTCTTATGTTTGAAAGTTATGGTCCCCCTCTCCTCTCTGTCTCTCTCTCGATACCTATGGAAATGGTCTTCCTCTTACCAAACTACGACCAGAAGATGTGCTAACTCTTAATTAATCTGATGCAGAATATTTACTGTTAATAATTTAAACCTATTATGGTATTAAAAAGTGTCTTTCTGAATTTATTTTTTTATTTTTACCTTAAACTGTAATATCAAATGCACTCTTAATATTATAGTAAATAAATAATGATTTGATCTATTTCAAAAAAGATAATCATAGGTTTCATTTTTTAGATGTTTTAATATGATAATCTTATTTTATTTTTTAAATAGTAATTAAGACCTAAATATAATAATATTTTTCATCCATTGATAGGAAAAATTATATTATCAAATGTAAATAATATATAATATGAAAAATAAATTAAAAATAATTATTCATTAATTTTCTTAATTCATATACAATTAAATGAAATTTTTTAAAAATACAGAGAATAATGATGATATATATATATATATATATATATGGACAGAGAGACAGACACGTTTATGTGCATTAAAGGGTGGGAGCCTCCAAATCAGGGTGAACTCCAATTTTTAATTATAAAATCAATAAAATATAATATTTTCATGAAATTTATTTTAAATTATTATTTTGGAATTTTTCTCTTATCTGTCTTAGTTAAATATTAATTAAGAATAATGTAGCCAATGTTGATATTGTTTAATTTTTTTATAAATTTTATAAAAACAAATTCAATAGAGATTTAATTTAAACCCCACACAATAATTTTACAATATAATATATATATATATAATCATTATCCAATCAAATCTATAAAATTATTATATTTATTATTTCTCTTAATTATCCGCTTTATCTATTCCATAAGTATTAAAAAATTATTTATTAATATGTTATATTGCTAAGATAATCTTCAAATATGGAATTAGAATTAAGTAAATATTATTAAAGAAAGATAAATAATGAATAAATTTTTATATTTAAATAAAAGTTTTGAAACAAATGATTGAAAAGAGACTAATGAAGATAAATTATATCACTATGGGAGTTTTTGTGCTAGACATATAAGTATTAATAGGCATTCATCTATGTTGCCATTGAGATGGTATTTCAAATAATTATTATATTAAATTTGAATTTTTTAAACTTCTTAAAAAATATTTATATCATTAAATTATAATATAATTGAGATACTGTTTTTTTGGAGGAAGAGATTTAACCTTTGTTTGGAAAAGTTATTATAAAAGAAAATATTTTTTTATATTTAGGATGAAGGAAAATAAAAAGGAAAGAAACATATAAATAAAATATAAATGAAATGCTCCTTTTTTTCTTAAAATGAAAAAAAAAATAAAGATTATTTGTTGAATACCTTTATTTTCTCTCCTTTCCAGAATAAAAAATTTTAATTTTCTTTTTATTTTTTTCATCTCTTGTTTTCTATGTATCCAAACAAGAGGTTAGCTTGGAAGTGAAAATGAAACTCAGATACGTAATTTTCGGGGGGCAAAAGAAGAGATACCTACGTAGAAGGGGGAGCACATGACGCTATCATGCCTACGTCACCTTATCTTAACCCACTTTATCACTAACCCTTTTCCACTTTATGTATATATTTATTTATTCTGATAATTCAGTTTAATACACATCATTGAGTTCTAAGACATTCATTAAATATTAAATAAATAAATAAATAATATGGAAGATGAGACCCCATGAAACTTCAAACCTCCTTCCGCGTTATAGACCGGTGGGTCACTTCGTTCTACTATTGGTGAAATTGCGGGAGTTTTGAATTGGTCAAATCTAGACTTTTCTTCTCTCCACATCCCTCCAAAATAAAATAAATTAATAATATTAATATTTTTTTTATTAACTTTTATTTTTATGTTGTCTCGCTAATACATGAATGTAGTTTTTCCTTTGTTTATTTATTTATTTTATATTATTTCAAGTATACGATTTTTAAATGATGTTTGATTTAACCAATTAGATTATAGTATTCTTCAGTTAGTCTTTATTTAATTTTAAAATTGATTTAATCATGTAAACTTAATAATTAAGTACACATATTCAGAAGAAGAATATAACAATCATTCTAAAATATCCATTTTTAACAACCATAAAACAGGTAAATAATTCCTTTGACCAATGTGCATACTATCAATATGCATTTTTTTCAAATTGCTATTATGCTGGATTCTCTTCATTCTAACTTAAATATTTAACATTGTAAATATACAAGCAAATAAATAAAAAGTAGATGTGAATATCCCTTTTATCTCACTACTCATGAGTAAGACCAATTCTTGTTGAAATATCAATCAAACAATATCTTGATATATTATCTCTAGTCAAATTTCGCTCTTTCTTTGCTTTATTTTTCTCACCCTTTATTTATATATATCTATATATATCTATATATATATATATAGTGCATGCTCTCATCTTCCTATCTGCTTCTCAACAATAGAAGAAACTACCTACTTTTTTCCCCTTTCTTCTTAAATATCCTTTCCCACATCCAACACTTGTCACTTGCTTTCCGTTTCAATCGAACTTTAACCCTTCCCCTTTGGTTTTCGCTGCTCATCTTACAGTACCCACTTGCTAAACTTATTCTAGCAATCTTCTGTCTTGCCCTTTTCTTCCAAGCCCTTTTCATGTTTATTGCTTTTGGTTTGGTCTATCAGAGCTTCTTTATCTTAGCATTCTTGTTCACTTCCTTCTCTCACGTAGCAGTACCTTTTCTGCCATTTCTTGTGCCTAGAAACTGGACAAAACCCATAACTATAGCTGATATTTTAAGGAAATTACAGTTTGGAAGTTACATCTCTACTCTCTTGCATCTTACCCATATGGAGAAGTCTTCTCTTATCGATGAACTAACCCAAGGGAAAGCGCTTACTGAACAGCTCAAGAACCATATTAACCCTGCATTTTCATCACCTCAAGCTCGTCAACTCCTTATTGAAAAGATACTTTCTTCTTATGAGAAAGCACTTTCTTTGCTGAATTTCCATATTCAACAAAAACCCTATATTTGCAGCTCAGAATCGCAACATCCCGTTCCTGATAGCAGCCCAAGAAGTGATGCTTGCGATCAAGATTTCAAAGGCCAATCTCCGAAAAATGTATCCAGGAAGAGGTAAACTTGGTGGATCATTTTAGCTTATTTAAGTTAATATTATTAATTTCGCTTCATCTGATTTTGGGTTTTCCTATATTGTAGAAAGACACAACAGAGATGGACAGAACAAGTTAAGGGGTACCCAGGAACAGGATTGGAAGGCCCACTTGATGATGGTTATAACTGGAGAAAATATGGCCAGAAAGATATTCTTGGATCCAATTTTCCAAGGTGTGTTCAAAACTTTTCCTTCATTTCTTGTCGCAATTTGTATCTACTAGCACAATTTGGTCGTGAATTCTGACACAGAGAGGCATACAATCTGCAGGGGATATTACAGATGTACTCACCGCCACTCGCAAGGCTGTTTAGCGGTAAAGCAGGTACAAAGATCCGACGAGGACCCTACAATTTTCGAAGTCACTTATCGAGGAAGACATACATGTGTTCAAGCTTACGATCATTTACCAATGACTTCATCAGTATCTGACGTTGAAAACTCAAAGCAAAACGTCCAACACCAGCGAAAGAAGCCACGTTGTGATCAAGACGAGTCGATGCCCTCTTTTCCACCACCGACGACAGAGATGTTTTCCGGTTTGGAACAAGGAGTTGCAGTGAAAACCGAGAGTTTAGATACGAGGGATGAAGTGTTCCCTTCCTTTTTCTTCCCTAATACATTAATCAA
Organism: Dalechampia spathulata; assembly: GCA_948192965.1. Classification (NCBI taxonomy): domain Eukaryota; kingdom Viridiplantae; phylum Streptophyta; class Magnoliopsida; order Malpighiales; family Euphorbiaceae; genus Dalechampia; species Dalechampia spathulata. The sequence continues at coordinate 18,305 of CANYBF012875227.1, read as the reverse complement.
CGACGAAAATGACGATAGCAATTTGGTGGGTGGCATTTGTCCGACGTTTATATCTCCGACAACATCAGATTCAAACTATATCTCAACATCATCTTGTCAGTTTGATGATTTAGGAATTGGGTATTATAATATGCAAACTCCAGAATCAGAACTTAATGAGATTGGTTCAATCCCAACATCAGTCACCAATTCTCCCATAGGTGACTTAGATCTCTCCAACTTGGATTTGGAAACCAATTTCCTGTTTGGCAACTTGGAGTTTGAATTCCTCGCTTAACACGACGACCAAGAGATTCAAATTCGGATGTCTCATCTCCTAGAACTAGAAGATAACAACGAAGAAGAAGCGGCTGGGCAAAACAAATTTGCAGTCGATTAGGTGGGTGAAGTTTAGGAAATAATGATAATTTTAGTCCAAATTTTTTTGCACTCATTGGCGAATTCAAGATGACGCAGTAATATTGTACATTACTGTTACTTTTCACTTGGTTTTTGATCTGGAATCAGTTTTAACCTCGATCAGGCGCAATAAAGCATCTGTCTGTATTCAAAGTATCATCGTCAGCTATTCAATTCTCGTAGTGTAGTTCGTTGTCATGGTTGTACCACTACTCCCCTCCTTCAATAAGTGCTTTTTGAATTGAACTGATGTTCAAAGATCATTTGGAATTTTCCCTGTTGCCATCTTCAGAGTAATCCTTCAATCCTCTTCACCTTTTCAATTCCTTCAACTTCTCTATTTTCTTTTTAGTAATATTTGTTTACTATCAAATTACTATTAGTTACTATTTAAAAATATAGTTAAAATTTAAATCCAATAAATCAGATTATATATATATTAAAATTTTTATATGCATTATATATCAATATTATTTATCTCATCGATTATTAATTATAATTTATTTTATTTAATAATTAATGATTAACAATATAATTAATAATAGTTATTGATGTTATTTATCAACTAATCGTTTCATTGTATTTTAAAATCCATTATACTATGAATGCATCGTCCCATAAAATTAGATAACATTTTAATACGAATATTTAATATAATTTATTAATACATATTGTACATTTAATTCAATTCAGTTATATGAAATTTATATTTTATATTAAAGCTAATAATATTAAATTAAATTAAATTCCTTATTACTACCCTCTTTCATAAAATTACTTCCAAATTTAAGAATTACAAAATTACAACATAAAAACAAAGAAGGAAATACTAGCATTTTAGTTGGTTTAGTTATTAAATTAAATCAAAATTTTTAATTTTTAAAATTTAACTGAATTGAATTTTTTTTACCTTTGTTTAATTATTTTAATTTTTAAATTAAAAATTTTAATTTTTTCAAATCAAATATTTTAAAATTCAAAATTTTCTGAATTATTAATTTAGTTTGATTTACCCTAAGGGTACTTCTTTCTTTTCTGCAAACCGTTTGAAAAATAAGAATAAAAATCTAAATTAAATCAGATAAAAATTTTCAAAATTTTGATTTATAATATACATTATAAATCATATGTGTATAAAAAGAAGATAAGTTCATAATTTTATTATATTATAAATGATAATTTGTCAAAGATTTATTTATGAAAAATGTATGATTACATATGATAAAAGTATTAATTATTTATATAATAAGCTTTGGATATCAAAAGAAATATTAATTTTTTTTGTTCCTTTTCTTCTTCAAGGTTAATACTGAAAAGATGAAAAAACATAGCCATGAAGATAGAAAGAATGATAGAAGACAGAACCTAAGAAAATCATACAATATATAATTATAAATATTTTTAAAAAGTACCTTATTTTATAGAGGGATTTTGTAAAATGTCAAAAAAAGAGAATAATTTTATAAAATTTTCATTTTTAAAAATATTTATAAAAATAATATTTTTTAAGATTTAATATAGATTTATATAAAAAAATTATTTTTTTAAGAAAAATATTTTTTATAAAAATTTCAAACATCATTTAACATGTTATAAAATATGGAATGAAATTCATTATTTTTATTATTATTCTTTTCATGAGTAAAAATCAAAAATTATATATGAAAAATTATATCATTTTTCATTTTTTATAATTTAATTTTTATTTTATGTCTTTAAATTATTATTTAAAATTTTTATCAAATTTTTATTTGGTTATATTTTTATGTATTTTATTATTTTTAATTTTTTTTATTCATTATCATTTTTCTTCTTATTAGTATTCTCTTCATCACTTTTATTCTTTTTTTTCGTATCTTTCTTCTTATTTTATTCTTTCTTTTTTCTTTTTTTCATGATCGTATGAAATGATAATTCTTTTTTATTATTATTTCTTCAATTATATGAAATTGTAATATTTCTTCTTATTTTTCTCTTAAATTGTATTTTTATTTTTTTATTGTTGACTTTTCTTTTTTTTAATGTTATATATAATAAATAAATAAATACTATATATTACAAATATGCATTATACATATCATAAATATATATAATATATATCACAGTTAAATATCATATACATTATATGTTATGTTATGAGATAAATTTATTTATTTATATTTATCATAAAAAATAAAATAAAAATAAAAAAATAATTAAATTACATAATAAATAATTTAAAAAATAAAATTAAAATAAATTAGATTTAAGAAGATGATAAATCAAAATCATAATTAAAAAAGCCAGAAAAAAAAAAGAAGAAGAACAAACAAAGGTGGAGGAAGAAGAAAAACCTTTGAAGAGGAAAAATAAGTTTGATATTTTGTATTTTTTTTAGATTTGTATTTTTTAAAAGATATTTTAAGGATTATAAAATTTTTTTTATTAAAAGTGATAAAAATTAAAAAGTTAAAACTCATTTATATAATTTTAAAAATTTTATTAAAAGTATATATTAACATAAAGAATAAAATTTTATTTTATGTTTTATAATAATATCAAATGTTTTTTAAAGTTTTTTAAGGATAATGATTCTTTTGTAAAAATCATGAATTTTTATAAATATTTTTAAAATAACTGATTTTATTTAAATAAATCTATATTAAACTTTTGAAATATTATTTTTAAAAATTAATTATTTTTGAAAATTTTTTAAAAAAATCAGAAAATTTTCGTTATTTTTGAAAAAATCTTTTTACATAATTTTCCCGACAATATTGATTGAAGCCCACGTGACCCAAGACACTCAATGGCCCTGTTTGTTCCTCTGGAGGCCTAGTCCACAAAAAGACGGAAGATATGAAGGAACCGAAAAGGAACAGACAAAAAAGGAGAGGAAAGTGAGAAGAACGTTGCCTTCGCAGTGCGGCAGTTCAATTAGGTTGACATTACTGAAACAAGTAGAAGATGATTCACAGAAAATGGAGTCTGTTAACCGGCCCAGCAGCAATCTTGGCCGGGATCGTAGCTACGTTGGCCGTCGGCAACTATATTATCTTTGAGGACGTAAAGTTCTGCCCTTTCCCCCTTCTAATCCTTTTGATTTTCCAAAACCCTAGATTGAATCTCTATCTTTTTAAAAGCGCAACGTATGGTTACAACAACTGTTCTTAACAAAAGCAGATGGATCGGGTTCTTGTTTTATCATTGTTTACATCTGATTTAGGAAATAATATTAGTTTTTAAACATATTGCGCTGTTAGATTGTTGTTCTTATTCACAGATACAGATCATGGATTTTTTTAAGATTTAATAGTGCGATATATGACCTAAAAACTTGATTATTTGATATTTGATGTTTGCAATATCTGCTGATATTGGATGCTGTTTTGCAATTGGGATTAGTGTAGTTTTCCTTCTTTACATTCTAGTTTTATTTTGTTGTTTAATTGATTTTTTGAACATTTCTTTAACTGGTATCTGTAAAAGCTTGGATCCATCTTCATAGCAATATCAAACTACAGTTATGGGAAAATGGAAAATATAAAACTTGAAAGTAATAGTTCATGTAAACTGCTGAGCTTGACTGCTATCAAATAAACTCTGTTTTAATATGTTGGAATTCATTTGGAATCTGCAGGATCCATTTCGTAGACCAAAGGAAAAGAAGCCAGATTCATCACCATCCGCTCAATAGAGAGGAAGCAAAGAAAATCCCATTGTCAAGTTGATGTAAGCATTTTCCTGTCCATCGCCCTGTGTTTGTTATGTTTCAGTTTAAACTGATCTGAAAGCTGCAATTCGGACAAGAGTTTCATAGTTAAATAATATGAAGATCCTTGATCAACTTCCTAGTGGTTGTCTTGTTCTTTCAAAATAATATGATCACTAAGCTTTTTGTCATGAAATATCAAAATCATTGGGCGGTTTATTCTATTGCAATACACCATTTTGTGATTTAAGCAAGATTTAGATATTGGCTCGATATATTGCAGCCCTTTGATTCCCAGGTTCATCGATCAGCATTAAGAGGGTGTGTCTATTATAGATCTTTCAAATTTTGCAAGCAAAATGCTTAACATGCTTGTGATTGTGATGTAGGCTTTTAGTTTATGTTTGTTTTTCTGAATGGCATGCTTATTAGAAATGTTGCTAACTCACAACTTGCTTTCCTCTCAAACTAGTACATATTATTTTCTCATGAACTATAGTCACTAGCATTTCATTACACCTTGTCTAGCTGTGTATGCTGACGAGCATGGAAATTGAATAATTATATTCAGGACTTTGATAGGAAGTCGGTATATGACATGAAAAAAAGCAGGGCATGATACAATTGGCATGCCATTGTAGTTGAATGGCGATTATGCCTATAGAGAATTTGTTCGAGTATTGAAACTATTTACCAGGGGTGAGGGGTGAGTAAATCAAACCCAAATCAAAATATTGAAACTTGAAATTTCGGGTATAAAAACCGAACTGGCATTAAACAGGCCGAAAAATTGTAATCGAATCGAATTTGGTTAGATTTGGTTCTCAATATCCTGGCAACTCTTCGTATGGATTTTGCTTTTCCTTTCTGTTCCAGTAATGATCCCTTTGAATACTTGGATACTTTTTTAATGCATATGATTTCATTTGATATGAGTATTAATATGGGAAATTAATTGATTGTTTTAGGGTTTTTGAGTTTTTATGAATTGCATTACTAAGCCTTTATGATGTTATGGTGATTTACCTTATATAACTACCAAATTCATAGTGTCAATCAACAATTATTTGACCGTAAAAAAATATAATTTAATAATTAATCTTATTAATGAAAATTCAATTTTATCTAAATATTTGTATTATTTATTTTTAGTCTTAATATTAAAATGTTATATTACTTAGAAGTTATTTTATAATTTTCACTTTTAAAAATATTTTAAAATAACTTGTTTTAATATTTTAATCATGGGAATTTGTTATTTTAAAAATGGAAAAATATAAAATAAAATAGATATAAAAAATTAAATGATAATAGTTTAAATTTATAAAAAAATAATTTTTATTTTATTTTATTAAATTAAAAATAGTAATAGTTTTAATTTATAAAATAAGTTTTTATGTAATTTTATCTGAATAAAATAAATATAAAATTAAATAGTATTATTTTTAATTTATAAAAATTTATTTTTATTTAAAAAATTTTATTTAAATATAAATATAAATATTAATTTTTACCATACTAGTTTTAATTTGCAAAGTTAATTTTTATCAAATTTAAATATGAATATTGATCGTTATTTACTTAAAATAAATATAAAAAATTAAATAGTAATAATTTTAATTCATAAAATTAATTTTTATCTAATGGTTAAATATTAATGTTTATTTAAATTATTTAAGTGTATATTATATGAATTTAATTTCAAATAAAATATTAAATTTTGGTATAATTAAATTAAATTAATATTATTAATTCATGCTAGAAAATATTAATATTTTTTTGTAAAAAATGAAATATAATAAATGTTATATTAAATTTATTTATTATATATTCTTTAATTTTATTTTTATTAAGTAAGAAGAATTAATTAAAATACTTTAATATGATAAAAAATGATTAATGAAAATAAATTATATTTTCTTTTTTTTTAATTTATAAATTAAAAATAAATATGTATTTAAATTAAAATATGATTTTAATATTATATAAATATATTTAAATATATTTTATTTTATATTATGAATGATCATATTCATTTGATTATTTTTAAATTTTATGTTAAAATATTATTTATTAATTAATTTATAATATTATAATATAAAATATGTTAAATATATTATAAAATAAAATCTAATTAAAATGATCTTAATTAAAATAAAATTTAATAAAATTAAGATAATAAAAAATATTAATTGATGTAAAGTTATTATAGGAAAATTAATTAAAATATCATTTTCATGTAAGTTATTATAAATTTTAATTGAGTAAAATTTTATAATAGAACTTTAAATAATGTTTATAATAAAATGATATGTATAATAAAAAAATTTTATTTAGATTAAAATTATATGTTAAATAAAATTTTAAATAATATGAATAATAGTAAAATTTATCAAAATTAAAATTATGTACTATATATAATTTTAAATGAGATATAGCATGTTATTAGAATTAAAAAATAATAAAAAAAGATTATAAAAAATAATATAAAAAATATATGAATAATTAATACTAACGTGTAACACATTTTAAAATTCTAGTTAAATAATGAGTTTAAGAACTAAAAGAATTTTTTTACTTATAAAGTAAATAATAAGAATGTTATAATTAAATTTGTTTAAAAGAAGGTTTTAAAATTAATTATTACAAATACAAAGAATAATTATAATTTCCCGCGTTAATATTGTTTTTGAAAAGTACCAAGTCTAGTCCAACGTTGTAGAATTGACTCCGATTCGAGTAGAGAAATCAGAGAACTAGTAAAAGAAAATGGCAAACCCATTTGTAGTCTCTGGCAATGTTGGGGGATATTCTGATTAAATTCATTAAGAAATTATGGATAAGTAACAATCAAAGTACATTATAAAGATCCAACTTTACACAAGGAATAAAGAAATCGTATGTTTCTTACAATTCTTGAAGATGATCTCAAATTTTAGCCCCAGGATCTACCAGGGTCCTGCAATTTTGTTTTGGAACGGCTTTTCTAGCTTTCATGCCGAATCCATGTTTTACCTTCTCCACTCTGTTCAGAAAGAAAGAAAGCAACCCAGTGAGTGAGTCGGTGCTTCAGACTATGACCACAAGGGATATGAACATGAAGAATTTCATTTGTAAGCAATAGCCAGAGAAATGAACGATAAAGGAACCACTATGGAAAGGGAATTTACGTGGGAGCAAGCTTGCCAAGGCTATGCAGCTCTTCACCAGTGCCTTCATCCATGACTCTTCCAGAGATGTCAACGATGTAATGTCTGTCTTTTTCAGTAGGAAGTCCTCTGCCGGAAAGCAGATTCAGATCTTTTTGGTGAAGTTCTCTCCCGTTTACATAAACGCCCGTGTTCCCACAAGCACAATCTTCTGGCATTGTATAATTGAATTCTTCAATAAATGGCTGCATTAGAAATCTCATTCAGTATTTTCACAAACAGTATTGCTTAAGAAACATTAAGGTTTCTTCTAAAATAAGCTCATCATCTTACAGGAATAATGCCTAGACAAGGCCCGCCCATGACACCCCAAAAGCCAGCTTGGAAATCATACCTGATTTACGAGCACAACAATGAGAATTAATAAAGTTTCATGGATCAACATCCTACTAAATGAACTAGTGAGAACATACAGATTCCTGTGTATAAAAACTGTTTTCCGAAGACGATTACTCACCAATATCGGCCAGGATGGATCGGACCTGCCAACGTTTCGGCCTTCTTAACCAAAGGATCTGGTATGAGATGGCCATTCACGTAAACATTACTTCTGCAGAGCTCGTTCGTTTCATTTGATCCGGAATAATCCTTGAAGCTCTTCCTAATGATGTTTGTGAGAAATGATTCACGGCCTTTGCTGATTTTCAGCTGATCATCTTCTCTATTTCCATCACCAGAATCCTGAGACACCTCAGTATTGGAGTACTCATGAAATGGCACCTCTATCTCAGTCGCTAAAGATGTATCTTTCATAGAATTCTGACGTTGGTTTGCTTTCCCGAAGTGATTCACTGCAATATTATTAGAAGAGTAATTGAAATGCAGTTGAAGAGGAGAACCGGGAGGTGGTGGAGATATGCTACTGATTTTATCTACTGTTTGGACGCCATAACCAGAGTTATCATAATCAGCAGAACAGAAATCAGCATTCATCTGGTTCATATTACCATGGCAATATGAAGTTTGCTCTTTAATCGTTCCACTACAGCCATTATCAACCTCGGTGGGAACTTGCGATGCTTCTGTGTTAACAGTAAGCACAAGTTTCTTGTTTATAAATGCAAAGTCGATGAGCGTAGAACAGGCACCACACTGGATCTTTCGTCTATGCTTCTTCATAAGAACTGCTTTCTTAGGAATTTGTAGAACTTCAGAGCAATTGAAACAAGAAAAGAATGGAGCACCACTGGCTATAGGTCGGCAGTAACGGCCACCACCAGTTAAGACCACTCTCCGAGGCCGGTTGTGAAAAGAACTGCCCATTTCGGGGTTAAGTTCTCTTGGCAGTCTTGGATGGGATTGGGCACCATGAAAATTCAATTGAGAATTGTGTAAAGCATCGAGGAACTTTTTATTGCTGAAAACAGCTGGTGGAACTGGGGCTTCCTGATGTCTCTCCCAGCAATGGAAGCAGGAACAAGAAGGCTGATGAAAGCTGGCATTGGATATGCATGGCTCAATTCCATGAGAATTGGAATCAAAGTAACGTCCAGAGGAGCGTTGACAACTTGCATATTGACCAGAAAACTGATTTGGAGCTCCTTTTAGATCAAAAGGATCCCCAAAACCAGGAATATGATGGCCATTCGCATATAGAAATGGATCAGGGCGGTGATGGAAATACGGAGGCCTTGCAATATGTTTATCAGCTGCAAACGACTGCAATGAACCCCTATCTGTCATTGGCGAACCACCAGGAAACCATGTGTCAGAACCTGAACCAGTATGAGGATTTGATGATGGAGCCATCCTCGTATAAAGATGAACCTTCTCCTTCCTGGTTTTGTCAGCAACATCACATAACCCGCTAAGTTGTTCCTCAAGCTCATCCAGTTTCCTGAGAAGCTCTGCGCGGTCTTTTTCAAGGCGCTGAACTCTGTTAACCCCATCAATCTCACCATGTTTCCATAATGGTTCTCCATTACTAACCGCCGGCTCCAGCTTGCAATAAGATGGTCCCTCGTCGGGATAGTTTGAAGTCGAAAATCTCAAACCTTCAACCTCTGCTCTCATTACCCGTCGAAACCCACTTTCCATTTCACGTCTGTCCAACATGCTGAGCTTCATCAGATTGTTATGATATGTTATCTGGTTGGCGATTCTTTATCTATAGCTGCAAATCACAGCAAATAAAGAAGATGAAAGCTGATTTTCTACCAAATGAAGGATTGACGTCCCCACAAACTAATCATCTACATTGTCAAACAGAACATGGATTTGGCATCAACTTGATAGGAAGTCCGACGAACTGGAAAGCAAAAACAAAATCCAAGCTTTCCTTATCGATTAAAAAGAGGGAAGCGACCAATTTGTTTGAGAGTGAAAATCCTCAAAATAAACACGACCCGGCATTAAATTGTAAACAAATTAAGAAACAAATAAGAATTCGGACAAGGAAATCTTAACAAGAATCCAGAAAAGGAAACTTCCTTAAACTTGGACTCACAGAATTGGTCTTCAAAAACCCAACTTTTCCTTCTTTTTGGCATGAGTACCACCAAAAAGAAATGACTCAAGAAGGGCTTTGCAATTAGGAAGCCGACGAAAGAAAGCTTCTGCAGTTCGGACACCTAACCACCCTCACTTTAGCTGAATCTGCCATTTTAGAATCATTCAGAATAACAATTTTATATGCAATTTTTCCTTTATGAGAATCATATAGAAATATGTTAACATATATCAGAAGCTAAACCAACCAACCAACCCACCGACAGACTAGACAGCTACTCTTTAAATATTTTAAAGCTGGCCGAATAAAAAAAGAAAGAAACTGGCTTTCCGTGCTTACATTGGAACCTAAAGAAAGAAGTGACTGATAGAACCAGGCACAGTGAGATGATCAACTAAGTAATTCATATCCTTCTTTTATAAAGAAAAGATGTAAGCTTTAATTGGCATATAATGTGTATGCATGGTTTTGAGTCTCATGTTCATTTTCTTGGTAACCAAACACGAGAAGGAAATCTTAAAAGAGAAATCCTGAAACCAATAAATTGTGGAAGGTAAAACAAATCAATTTCACTTCATTCTTGTTGCGAGAAACCTGAGTTCGCAAGAAGAATCATAATTGGGTTGGTGGGTTGTGTTTACATAGTATGGATTCTTGAATATGATAATAAACTAAAGAAGGAAGAGATCAAAAGTGTCGGAGTTTCCAATCAAAAGGGAAGTTGCTTATTACTTAAATAATTCTAATACAAGTTATTACCACTTGAATGCATTTGACTTTTTCCTAAAAACAAATTTAAATGCATTTGACCTTTTTAAAGAAAACAGATTAAGTGCATTTGACTTGGCCTAAAATGATGCCCACTAATTTTAATCCATAATCATTTGACTTTAGCAAATATAATTTAAACATTTTAAAATATTTCGATAAAAACCCGTAATTTATTTATTGATTTAATCTATAAATAAGATTGTAAATCAGATCTAAATAAGTTTTTATTCTTTTAGATGTTTTTGGTATTCTTTATTTATTAATGTTAATAGAGAGGCATTTCAATTTTTTTATTTAATTGCTTCTTAAAATTTTTTAAAGATTTCTTTTCTAGTTTTGTTAAAAGAGTTATTAGTGTAAAAATTTCAAAACTTCCCATGAAAATTGTAATTTTTAAAATTATTTAGTTAATTTCACAATATAATATGTAATTTTAAACAAATTTTTACATGGATAAAGGTTGCTTAAAAGATTCAAATATTTCTATATTTTCTTTATCTTGATTTTGATGTATGTTTCAAGTATTTTAGATTAAAAAAAATTTAATTTAATCGTGTTTGAAATTAAAAATTTAGTTTTAGCTTTTTTGATGAGTTGATCCCTTATGATAATTTGGTTATTATGAATACTCTTAGTTACAATAAGTCATACACTTTGACTTAGTTTGCTTTCATCTTGGATAATAACATTTGATATAGTTATACTTTTATAGTATGGTTATATGTAATTTGTAAAGTTATCATAATCTATTAAAAAATGAAGGAGATAAAAAAAATATAAGTCTACTTTTAAATTTTATAAAAATTAGTTTTTTTTATCTAATTGTATATATAACATAATTTTAATTTAATGATTTTTATTTAAAATTAAATATAAATACTAATTTTTTCCTGCCTAAAATAAATTTATAAAACAAATTTTTATATAATTTTATATAAAATAGCAATAATTATAAAACTAAATAATATTAGTTTTAATTTATAAAAACTAATTTTTATTAATTTTAATACATAAAAATTTGTTAATTTTAGTGGATAAATTTTTTCATCAAAAAATAATAATATTAAAATTATTGTATTTTATAATTTATTTTGAAGTATATTTAAAATTTTTAAATTATTTAAAATTTTTAAATTAATATAAATAAAAAATAAAAAATCATTCATATAAAATATTTCAATTGAAACTTTATTACTATTAATCAATTAAATTTGAATATATGATTCTCTATGACTTCAATTCAAAACTAAATATAAATACTAATTATTTTTATTATCTAATAGTTTGATTTGTTAAAATTAATTTTAATTATCTAATTTATATAATAGTTAATTTTTATTTAAAAATTCTATTGAAAGTCAAATATAAATATTAATTATTTCTATTATCTAACAGTTACAAAAATATCTTGCATGATTAACATTCAACTTAACATTTTCAAATTTATATTATAAAAATTAAATAAAGTATATTGATAAAACATATTATTTTTATACTTTTGATTAAGAGAAAGTATAGTGTATGTTGATATGTGGATTTTTATTATTAATTTTAGTTGATAAAAATATTTTTTTATTAAAAATAAAAATATTAAAATTTATTCCTTTTTCAAGTTATTTTGAAATACCTTTAAAGTTATTAAATTAATATAAATAAATAATAAAAATTAGCCACATAAAATATTTTAATTAAAATTTTAACACTATTAATTAATTAAATTCACAATTTGAATATATGATTATTTAAAAATTATATTTAAAATTAAATTAAATATTAATTATTTTTATTAATTAATAGTTTGATTTGCTAAAATTAATTTTCATTATCTAATTTTATAATAACTAATTTCTACCTAAGAATTCTATTTAAAATTAAATATAAATATTAATCATTTTTATTATTTGGTAGTTATAGAAATATTTTATATTTTTAATATTTGATTTAATATTTTCAAACTCATATTATAAAAGTTAAGGTTTTAAACTAAGAGAAAGTATAGTATGTGAGTTTTTTATTAATTTTAATTGATAAAAATTTATTTTTTATCAAAATATAACAATATTAAAATTATTGTAATTTACAAATTTATTTTAAAATACCTTTAGATTTTTTAAATTAATACAAATAAATAATATAATATCAAATTTTAAAACTATTAATCAATTAAATTTAAGTATATGATTACATATATTAAAATTTAATTTATTCATTTTTATTCTTAAATTATTAAGGATATTTCTATAATAAAATTATATAAAAAATATTATTTATTATCATTTTAAAAAATATGAGGTTTTGAAGTTAAAAAAATTACCTCATATTGTTAATATATTATTTAATTTTTTGAAACTTACATTATAAAAATCAAATAAAGTAAGTTGATAAAGCATATTTTTTCGAGTTTTTGGCTAAGATAAAGTGTAATCTACGTTCTTATTAATTTAATAACTAATATATTGATCTTTTATTAAAATTATTATATTTTATAATTTATTTTGAAGTAACTTTAAAATTTTAAATTGATATAAATACATAATAAAGAATCAATTGATATAAAATATTTAAATTAAAATTTTAGGATTATTAGTCGATTAAATTTGAATATAGGACTACATCAATTAAAATTTACGATTTTTCATTTTAAAATATAATTTTAAATGTTATATATAATGATAAAATTTTTAAAAGACAGAAATTTATTATAAAAGTGATATGTATAATAAATATAAGTTTATAATACTTAAAATTATATCTTATAATATAATTTTAAATGATAGTTAAAATTAACCTTATAAAAAGTAAGAATTCAATTCATAAGTTTATTAATTATGTCTATTTCCTTTTGGAGTTAATTTATGATTTGAGTTTTTTATTTCTTGAATTTTTAAAATGTTGTAAATCTCTCATAAAAAATTTTCAATTTTTCATTTTATTTTATGTTGTATTTTGAGCTATAAGAAAAGATTATAATTAAGTGAAACGTTGAGTTTTGAGAAACTACATGATAAATATAATTGGATATAAGTATTTATTTTTTCATATTTATTCTTATTTATAAGATTCAAACTTATTTTTTAAATCAATAAAATAAATTATTGATGCACATTTTATTTTTCAAATTAATATATTAAAAGATTAATTAGCAAAAAATGTCAGATTTTAAAATATTTTTTAAATAAATGTTATTTTGATTTTTAAATTAATTTCATATCACATTTATTTCTATATTTATTTTTTCACTCTTCCTTTTAAATATTCATTCTTCTATTAATAGCTATTGTTAAACCTCTGAACATATTCATCATTACTCTTGCTGTTGTTGCCATTGTTATGCCCCTACCATGCTACCGTCATTGTCCCACTGCCTCCAAGGGTGGAGGCAGTCCCAACTTTTCCTTTAAAATATAAGTATAATTATTATGAATTTTTTTAAAAGAATAAATAACTTTTATTTTTAGTTAACTTAATCTCTTTATTTTATTATCTATATCAATATTCTATGATTAATAAAAATTAATTTTAATTTATTTCAATTTTAACCCCCTTAGATTTCAATTTTAGCCCCTTTATTTTATCTACTGCTAATTACCTCCTCTTCCTTCTTTTTTTTTTTTTCATTATATCTATTACTTTTTCTTTCTTTTGTTGCTATTGTTTTTTTTCATTGTCATTGTTTTAATTTGAAGTATTTTTTATTATTTAAAATTTATTTATTTTTCATTGATATATAATTATGAAAAATACATATATTTATCTTTATATATTATATAATATATATGGTAGATATATGTATTTATGGCTATATATCACATTATATCTATGGTAGATAAATTTATTTACTAATATATATTATATGTTATACATGACAAATAAAATGTATACATCATATAAAATCTATATGTTATATGATAGATAAATTATTTATTATATATATAGTGTAATATATATTGATAGATAAATTATTTATTATATATATGGTGTAATATATATTGATAGATAAACTATTTATCATATGTACTATATAATACATATTAATAAATATATTTATCTACCATATATATTGTATAGTATATTGAGGTAAATAGGTTATCTATTATATGCTATTTAAATATAAATAAACAAATTTTCTAGAATTGTATAATATTAAAATCTGAAAAAATTGAATGATAATCAAAATTTGATAATCAATAATAGTTAATAACCGACAATGATTGATAATTGATTGATTTGTGATGATATCAATGATGATGGTAATAATGATAATGAATATAATGATTAAAGTTTAAAATTTGAATTTAATAAATTATATTAAGGATAATATTGTTATTTTAAAATATTGATTCATTAAACTTAACATATATTTAATGTATTTAAAATTTCTGATATTTTCTTAATTTTGAAACCTTAAATATGAAATTTATCTAATTCATCCAATTTTTTTTAATTATAAATGGGCTATGGACTGGGGCTGTATATATAGGAGTCCAACCCAACAAAATGAACAAAAATCGATAATGGCTTTTTACGAAAAAACAGAAAAGTCTTTTAAAAATTATAAAAATACAAAAATATGATTTTTTCAAAAATATAAAAGTTTAAAAATCATTTTTAAAAATATGAATTTTATTCACCAGAAAATATAATGTAAAAAATATTAATATTTAAAACAGAACAAAATTCTAAATTATAATTCTTTTAATATCAATTTAAAATAAACATAAGTTAAGAAAAATAAAAATATAAAAAAGAATTTTTAAAAATAAAAAGTTAAATAACAAATTTGAAAGAAAGTTGGAAAAGTAATTTTATAATTACTTGGAAATATTTGTGTATTTTCAAAATTAAAAGAATAAAAAATTTGGAGTTAGAAGTTAGTAGGGGAGTAAAATGATGGAAATAAAGCATTTTGTGATAATGGCAAAAATTAAAACAAAACATAAAACTGTGGATCCTTGTCACAATAAGGAACTGGTTGAATACATGATGGCGTTGATTGTCTAATCTAACATCACAACATACACAGAAAACTTACAGTTGCAGGGATACATGCTACTGAAATTCAAAATTCAGGGTACAACAAACTGTTGGCTGCTGGATCATGCATACCTTTTATTCAGTTCCAGCAATCTTCTTCTTCAGTGCTTCAATATCCGTGGCCAGTTCTTTTCTGCTTGACTGAGCACGTTAATAATAAGCTCTGTTAGCAATATCTTTGATGATTCTTAGCAACCATCATAGACAGAATGAGAAACCCTTTTTCCCCGGCCATGTTAGAAGGGTTAAAGGTATGCATATGATCATACCTTGAAGAGGAGGTATCTGTAAATGAACCATCCAGTGTATCCAAGCCCAACCAACTCCATTATTTTTGGTAGCTGAAATACAGCATCAAGTTAGACAGCTAGTCATAAGAATCAATGTCTTTGCCCATTTTGATCCAAAAATTTCTCACCAAAGGTACTGAATTGATTGCTCCTACTACTACTGATGATAGCCAAACTGCAACTACTGCTCCACCTCCATAGAGAATAACTGTGGATTTGTTTTCAAGCGCATCCCACTAGCAGTACCGAGCAACCGCAAATCTGTTTAGTACAATCGGGGATGATTTATATAAGAGAGAAGCTTTGGATTTGTACCTTTTCCTTCAAATCTACAAACAGCTCACCGGCATCAACTGGAGCTGAATCTTCTGATGAAGCTCTAATCTGAACGGTAGAAAACCTGTGGGTTGCTGTTCAAGCAAAGGTCATTTGGAAATAACCAAAACAACATAAATTTCAAGGAAAAACAAGTAAAAATTTTAGTACCAGAGAGTGGCTTGACGGAGGGGCGGAAGGAATGGAAAGACAAGCGAGGAGGAAGGAGTGGCAAAGCGGAGCAACGGGCGGTTGAGTTGGCAGTTGGAAGCAAAGTGGCGGTGGTTGCTGCCGTCGCTGCCATTTGGATTTGGATGTGTGGCTACCCCGACGCTTTCCCTGCTCTCTGGATTTTGGATTTTTTTTTGAAAAAGGGGTAAGGAAGTTCTCTTTCTTTTTTTTTAAAATTTTTTTTTTACGTTAAGTGTTAGTGATGATGTTTTTGTTGCGGAGTTCCTGAGTCTCGTTTAGGTGATGACACGTGGCTAGTGTACTAAATGTTATTGGTTGATTCCCTATCTGCAATCCACCGCTCTTTCTTGGGGAATTTGCCCTTTTTTATTATAAAAAAATAAATATATTATGTTTTTATGCAAAAGGGCAAAAAATTAACTTTACTTCCTTTCAAAATGGTAAAATCTTTGGCAAGGGTTGATCCGTATCATTTTGATTTGGTTTTAATTTCTCTATTTTTTAATTTTAATTTCTCTATTTTTTAAGAATATTGAGTTGGGGTCTTCTCCCCGTGACGGCCAGATAAGGTGGTGATTCCCGGATAACGTGGCATCTGAGGTGGCGGATTGTGCATCCAGCTCCCAAGGAAAAAAACATTAATTATTATTTTATTATTATCATTAAATATGTAATGATGTAGTAATGATTAATTTTATTTAATAATATTATTAATAAAAATGGTATAATTATAATGTAATGATTAAAAAATGAGTAGGTATAATTATTAGAAAAATTTTATTAAATTGAAAATGTAATCATTATGAAATTAATGATTGATGATGATAATAATAATAATAATAATGTAATTATTGTTAGTAATAATGTAATTATTGTTAGTATTAATAATAACAATAATACAAAGTATTGTTAATATTAAAGATTATTAAATTTAATAATATTAATATTAATTATTATTAATTTTAATAATAAGTAATGGTAGTAATAATAATAATAATAATAATAATAATAATAATAATAATAATATGAATATTATTATAATATTATAATAATAATAATAATATTATTATTATTATAAATGAAAATAATTATTATGATTTATGTAGTATTAGTAGTTTTATTAATAATTACTCCATTTGTCTTTTTTTAATTGTCATTTTAAGGAAAAATATTTATCTTATAATATTTATGATTTTGACAATTCTATGTAATTTTTTAAAGTAACCGTCAATTTTATCCTTTTTTAATTTTAATTCATCATTAATTATTAATGTAATTTCTAAGATTTTAAATTTCTTTTTATTTTCATCTAAAAATCTTGTAAATAAATTTGACATTGGTATCAATATATTTAATTTTTCAAGAAAAACTTAATTAAGATAAATAAAGGTATTTTAGATAAATTATTAAATTTTAAATGACATTCTTAATTTATGTGTCAAGAATGACAATTAAAAAGATACCAAGGGTGAACAATGATTAATATTATTAATATGTCACGTTTTTTGGCTGCGTAACATGCTCTCGTTGAATGATAACAAATTTCCTAACAAGAAAATTGATAATCATCCAACAAGGGATTCCATACATTCTTAATTAGTGCGGACAATTTTTATTTATTTATTTATCAGATAACAAATTTATATCATTGATCCCTGATTCATTGAACATTTCCTATTTCATATAAATCATATTTATACACACATTATTACAAGTTTATAGAATATCCATGTTTGATGTACTGCCAAGTATTAATTTAAAATCTTGCACGATTATACTTTTAAGAAGTCAATAGAATAAATTACCACACAGACGTAGATGGTCCTGCTGTTGCCACTAAAGTTTATCTTCCGCGGCTTTGCTAGTTCCTGCGTTTATCAATGGACAAACGCTGAGTATAAAACTCAGTGGTGCTAGTTAAAACATTTAATACAATCCAACAAATCATATGATTT
>CANYBF012874605.1:0-21157 GCA_948192965.1 Dalechampia spathulata | reverse complement strand
CACCAATCTTGAGATGTTCTGCGCACTAGAACACACAGAGGAAGACACAGGGGTCTATGTGCATAATCGGGATCGATACCGGGGACTAAATCCTAGCCGAATCAACAAAGATCCAAAATTATACGACGGTGAAAAGTGAGGATCAACACCCGCATTCTTGGCTTAAAAGTATTTCTGAAGTTATCATCATCATAAATAGAATTAGCTAGCGTGGTCTCTCCAATGCTGGGAATTCCAAAAATTGGAATAACAGAAAAATTTTTTTTTGCAAGATTTGACAAACAATGTATAATTGCCTCTTTATTATCATGACGATCTTTGGTGATGACTCTATCACCACCAACATATAGTACCACGTGAGAATCAGAATCTTGTAGCAATTCGTTGATATATTTGATTCTAGATACAGGAACAAGTTGCTTTGGGCTTGGAAAGAGAATCCTTAGCTCTTTCCGTTCATCAATTAATTGTTGTTGAAAAACATCAGTAAACATTTCTTCCACCTTGTCATCAGCTTAATGAATTCCTCGAATAGTGTACAACTTAATAGTGCCCTCTACTGATTTATTCTCCCTTGAGGAAAGCTTTGCATACATACGTCCCAAGAGACTCATGAGCTTCTCAAGCTCCCCTTTGACACCCGGTCTCGACTTCTTCTCTTGGTAGTATTGAATTAAAGCCAACTTCATCATCATATTCTCCACATAATTGGAAAGAATGCTTGATGTCATTTCTTTCTTTGTGTTTTTGTTCCTAGAAGTTGGAAGAATGTCTGAATACGTGATTTAGAGGAGCCATGGAAATATTAACAAGGATTACTTGCATAGAACATGCTTAATGGAATAATTCATCCCTACATCAACTCTAAGAATATGCCCCGCAGAATCATATGTTTCAGGGAATGTCCTTAGCCGATGAAAATCCTTTTGATCAGGTTACGTGCCATCCAAGGAAGAAATATTAAAATTTTGGTTACGTGCCATCCAAGAAAGAAATATTAATTTAATATCTCTTCAAATTTTCCAGATAATTAAATATTGAAATTACAAATTTTAAACAATTTTTTTAGAAAGGTAATTCGTAGAAGTTGAATGATGAAATAATTTTCAAGATATAAATTATTATTTATTATGTGATAATAATTTAATAATTATAATTATATTTTTGCTAAGTTAGATTATAAACATAATAAATAAGTGAAAATTTTTAATAACCATTATAAAATAAAATTGATGATAGATGTTTGCATTAATGTGATAAATATTAAAAAAACAACTTATTTCAATAACCTTTAGTATACTTTTACCAATAAAATATTCCTTTTTTATTGTAATTATATTAAAATTTATCTAAACTAAATTAAAAAATAATTTAATTTCATACTTTAAATATTTCAATATTTAATATATACAAGATTTTATTAAAATTATAAAAAATAATTTGAAAGAAAAATTTCAAATAAATTAATATTTTTTTGTTTAAATAAAGTGAAGAAATAAAAGAACAGGAAAAATAAGATGATGTCTAGTAAAATTAAAAATTAAATAAAGTAGTGAATACTCTATTACTAAATTGATTAATTTGATATATTTGATCTTCAATATAATTTTAAATTTTAATTATTATATTTTCTTAATAATGTAAAAGTGTTCTTTTTGCAAAATTGTGGAATACAAATAAAAAAATAAGTAAAAAATTTTAAATATTTTTGACTTAATTAAATAAATAAAGTTCATTTAAATCGTATGATAATACATGATTATGAATTTAAATATTTTTCTAAGTAATAAGTTGAGTTATCGAATATTTCATAGTACATAAAAATAAAAATAAAAAAATGAAAATATTAAGTAAATTAGCTTGCAAATTAAATAATATAGTAAAATAAGCTATCAATTTATTTTTTCAACTTTCAACTGAAATCATATATTCTTCAAATAAACATGTTTTAATCATATACTTTGTAGGAAATCAAAGATTAGCATAAGAAGATGAACCTCATTTACTTTGATGAGGATTTTGCATGAATTGGTTTAAGAGTAACGATGCATGCGAAAGATTTAGTCTTATAAGTTCCAAACAAGGCAGTATGCCTATTAGTTAATGATATTTGTTTTCATTATTCAGTTTTAATCCCCTTAGTAATAGGCATCTACTTACTTTTGCTTGGGCTAATCCCACGTCTTTAACAATGGCTGAGGAATATTTCCACATCTAAATGAGCTATCCCTAGTCCCATAAAATAGTTTGTCCATCCAAAGTCTTTAATAGTGATATTGTCACTAATTTGTCATCTTCTTTGCTAATAAACATGCAATATCATCATCAATCATTATTAATTTTTTGTAAGCTCTTGATTCCATTAATGGTTTGCTTATTCAAGCTCATACAAATTTTTGACTAATTCACAAACTTGTCATCCTATTTTTTTCTACTTTACATCTCTATGATGGATACATGTATACTTTTTCCTCCAAGTTTGTGTATATGAAGATAAATATTATTTATATTTAATTGATGAATATGTCAATTAAATGTAACTATAGCAAGAATGAAAAGGTATGCTGCGTAATGGTTAATGGTGGTTCCATAGTTGACGGTGAAAGGAATGATGAAAGGAAGATAATGAAGGGGGTAGTTGGAAGATGGAAAGATACAACATTAAGATGGAAAGAAGTTGAGGCGGCGGAACATAAATATAGAACATTAGGGTTAGAAGATGAAGCAGTGAAAGGTAGTATGAAGCGTCACTTCATAAAACGATAGTGTATTAGCTAGAAGCGCTCCGTACGAGGCTTAATGTACAAGGCCCAATAAGGCTTAATGCTTTATCAGTGTTTATAAATATGTACAAGACTATAGTTTTTAATTAATCAAGAAAATATTATTCTTTCACATAAGTTTTGCATGGTATCAGAGCGGTTATCAAACATCTAACAACCTAACAGAATTCTTTTTTTTTTCTTCTCTTCTTCAATGGCGTCTTCTCGACAATAAGAAAATTCCAACGCAACCTTAACTTCACTCAACATATCAGATCAGCTGAGACTAATCCTAGTCAGTGTTCAACTTAATGGCAGAAACTATATTCCTTGGAGTAGATCAATGATCCTTGCCCTGCAAGCAAAGGAAAAGGTAGGGTTTATAAATGGATCTATTATAGAACCAGAGATAAATTCTTTAGAGCACGCACAATGGAAGAAGGTTGATTCAATGGTTATCTCCTGGATCTTGAACTCCCTGTCTAAAGATCTGGTTGAGTCTTTCATTTACTCTAGCTCTGCAAAAGCACTTTGGGATGAGTTAAAGGAACAATTTAGAGAAAGTAATGGTCCATTAATGTATTAAATCAAGAGAGAAATAAGCAATCTAACTCAGTCAGATATGTCTATTATGATGTACTTTACAAAGTTGAAGAAGATGTGGGATGATCTTTCGTGTATCAGGCCAATTGCGATGTGTTGCTGTGGAAATACAGAAAATATGAAAAGTGTTAAGAATAGTGATAGAGTCATACAATTTTTGATAGGACTGCATGAAGGTTATGACCATGTGAAGAATCAGATATTGATTATGGAGCCTCTGCCTAGCATTAACAAAGCCTATGCAATGGTACTCAATGTAGAAAAACAAAGGGAGGTTCAGACAGAGTATCATGGTGTACAAGCACTCGCAGTTCTACCAACGAGATTATAGTCAACACAATGCAATCAACCACAAAGGACCTTCTATTGCAGGGATAAAGCAAGCCTGAAATGCAGCCATTGTAATATGACAGGACACACAAGAGAAACATGTTACAAGATTCATGGTTATCTAGAGTGGTTCACTAATTCCAAGAAGAAAGTGGAAAAAGTAAATGCTATTATGGGGGAACCATTGGAGATGTAAAAGGAGACATGGACTATGGAAATTGCAAACATAGTTCAACAAGAAATGCAAATGTACATGCAGGGAGAGGAAGCATAAGAGGTGGCAGGCTATGCATCAATAATAGACAATGCAGGTACGGATCCTTTTTCTGCCTATCTTTCTAAAGTAAATCTTAAACTGGATAGTTGACACAAGAGCAACCTCACATATGACAAACGATGCAACCAGCCTAAAAAATCCCAAACCACCAAATATGACCAACTTAAAAGTTTATTTTCCAGATGGTAAACACCAAGATGTCATAAGTACCGGCTGCATAACACTACACCCAGAAATAACCCTGCAAGAGACCCTATGTATACCCAATTTTCATCACAACCTCCTTTCTATCAGTAGGCTAACAAAACACAACAATATAGCAGTCATATTTCACTCAGATAAATGTGTTTTGCAGGACCTCACCACCCATGAAATAATAGCTACAGCAAAACAACAAGGAGGTCTTTACATTCTGTCAGGTGATTCAATAGGAGAACAAAAGTGCAATAGTACAAATAATAGTCATGTAAATGCCATGATGTGGTATAATAGATTGGGGCATGCATCAAAAGAGAAATTGTTACATATAGGAGAGTTGTTAATTAATAAAGAGATGACACCTGCTCATTGTGATATATGTCATTTTGCTAAACAAGAAAGAAAACCATTTGGGAAAAGTACAATCAGCAGTAATGCAATTCTAGAACTTTTACATGTAAACTTATGGGGACCATATGAAATACAATCATTTACTGGTGCAAGATATTTTCTAATTATTGTGGATGATTTTTCTAGATCGACTTGGACTTATATGCTTAGAGATAAACAAAGGGTGTATCAGGTGTTAAGAGAATTCATAACTGAGCAGGAAAATAAGTTTGACCCAAATGTTAAAATCATAAGAAGTGATAACGACACTGAATTTAGAAATGAAGCACGTGATTCATACTTACAAGAAAAAGGTATTCAAAGGCAATTCAGCTGTACATACACACCTCAGCAAAACGGAGTGGTAGAGAGGAAGCATAAATACTTACTTCAAATAGCTAGGGCCTTAATGTTTCAGTCTAAATTACCAATTTCTTTCTGGAGTGAGGCAATGTTATATGCAACTCAGTTGATAAATGTGTTACCATCAGCTGTGTTAGACTGGGAGAGTCCCTATCAGAGGTTATATAAAAAAACCAAATTATGGATAGTTCAAAGTTTTTGGGTGTCTGTGCCATGCAATGAATATAGATCTAAATAAGACAAAATTCACTATAAGAGCGCATAAGTGTGCTTTTTTAGGCCTAGTAACAAATCAAAAGGCATATAGGTTATATGATTTAAGTGAAAAAAGGTTGATAATCTCACGAGATGTACAGTTTTATGAAGAACACTTTTCTTATAAACATTCTGATACTCTAGTTCCTGAGGAAGTACCAATACCTGCAATATCAGATGAAATAGATGTTATTAGTGTCTGTCAAAATGAAAAAAATCATGAGATACAAGAAATACCAGTGAGACAAAGTGAAAGGCTTAGACAAAGACCTCCTTGGCTAAGTGATTTTGTAGCTTTAACTGACCCTCAGCCATTCAATTCTTTCCCTACCTTCACACCACCTTATTCGAACACTGTTGCTCTTATTTATGCTAATCAAGAACCATCCAATTTTTGAGTTGCTTGTAAAGATGAAAGGTGGCAGAAGGCTATGGCAGAGGAATTGAAGGCCTTGGAAGACAATCAAACTTGGGAGTTAGTACCATTGCCAGAAGGTAAAAAGGCAATTGAATCAAAATGGGTTTATAGAATTAAGTATAACACTGATGGAACGGTGGCAAGGTATAAAGCGCGGCTTGTAGCAAAAGGGTATAATCAGTTACCTGGGATAGATTATCATGATAGCTTCTCATCAGTTACGAAGCATGTAATAGTCAGGGTGTTTTTAGCCTTAACAGCCTCCAATCGGTGGCCAGTACAACAATTGGATGTTAATAATGCCTATCTCCATGGGCACATTGAGGAAGAGCTATACATGAAGCCTCTGGATGGCTACCTGAAGGCAAAACTAGGTCACTGTTGCAGATCAGTCAATAGTTTATATGGTTTAAAATAAGCAGGGAGGATGTGGAATAAAGAGCTCACGGAAAAATTACTTAACTTTGGCTTTCAGTAGTCATAGAATGATACATGTTTGTTTACTCGGGGCATTGATGAGAAGTTTATTACGTTACTTGTGTACGTGGATGATATTTTAATCACAAGACCACAGTTGTCAGAGATACAGGCCATCAAAAGGTTCCTGGATGATGCATATACGATAAAAGACCTGGGACCCATTCGATATTTTCTTGGTTTGGAGGTGTCACGGTCTGAAATAGGGATGTTCATTCACCAGAAGAAATACGTGAATGATTTAGTGACTGAGGTTGGTCTGGACAGAGCAAAATCAGCTGATTTCCTACTACTTAGAGGGCAAGTTTTAGATCTGGATCAAGAAGATTTATTAGAAAACCCAAAAATTTATAGAAGACTAGTGGGTAAATTGTTGTACCTCGGGTTAACAAGACTTGATATCACGCATGCCACTCAGCAGTTGAGCCAGCATATGCAAACACCCCGCCAGAGTCACTACTCGGCTGCGTTACATGTGGTTTGATATTTGAAAGGAACCCCAGAAAATGGTCTTTTCTTTCCTGCAAATAATGAAATGAAGATGTTAGCCTTTTGCGATGCCGACTGGGCTGCCTGTAAGAAAATGAGGAAGTCACTTACCGGCTATTGTATTTTTATGAGAAAGGCACTCATATTATGGAAAACAAAGAAACAAGCATCAGTAAGTCGATCTACTGCTGAGGCCGAATATCGAAGTATGGCGAAGACTATTTGTGAGTTAAAATGGTTATCATACCTCTTTGCTGATTTACAGATCTCTGTTCAGAGACCTATTCCTCTCTTCTACGATAACCAAGTTGCTCTTCACATCGCAGTCAACCCTATTTACCATGAGAGAACCAAACACATCGAGATCGACTGCCATATCGTACGTAACCAAACAGAAGCAGGTTTTATTGCTCCCATGCACGTCAAATCAGACCAACAGTTGGCTGATTTGTTTACCAAGTCTTTAGGTGCTTTCCAGTTTCAACGATTTTTGGCCAAGATGAAAACCTCACTTCAACCGCCGGTTTCATCTTGCAGGGGGGAGTGAAAAGGTATGCTGCGTAATGGTTAATGGTGGTTCCATAGTTGACGGTGAAAGGAACGGTGAAAGGAAGATAATGAAGGGGGTAGTTGGAAGATGGAAAGATACAACATTAAGATGGAAAGAAGTTGAGGCGGCGGAACACAAACATAGAACATTAGGGTTAGAAGATGAAGCAGTGAAAGGTCGTATGAAGCGTCACTTCATAAAACGGCAGCGTGTTAGCTAGAAGCACTCCGTATGAGGCTTAATGTACAAGGCCCAATGAGGCCCAATGCTCTATCAGTGTTTATAAATATGTACAAGACTATAGTTTGTAATTAATCAAGAAAATATTATTCTTTCATATAAGTTTTGCAAAGAAAGAGTCTCAACGTTACTAGTTTAGCAATTGGTCATCACTCTGACATTGTATTTCTCCATCAAACCTACCACCTTCTTACCTTTAAGTAAGTTGGCAAGGATCTAAGTTTTTTTTTTAAGTGCATCTAGTTTATTTTGTGTGGCTTTTACCCAATTAGTACTATCCTCTTTTAACTTCATGATAAGATTATGGTTCATGTGTAGTAGGAGAAGCATTTGCTACAAATAATATATAATTATGTGTATAAGAATGATGTTGAATTAGGTGATTTTGGTGGGCATGAGTTTGAGAGGTACTAGCAAGTGCTTCACTACTTAAGTGATTACTATTAACTTAAGTCATACAATCATTTAGGAATGCTAGTTTAATTGTTGTTGCATGTTTTTTCTTACAAGCATGGAAGACATTTAGATTTCTGGAAGATTTTTTTATCATGTTTAAGAGGTTTAATGTTTTCTTAATGTAGTTCTTGTGAGGGTAAGTATTTTGGTACTTGAATCAATGCATGTAATATTATTTGGTTCTTTTTCTAGGTATGTTTATTATAATATTCTTTATGTCGGGTAATTTTTATGCTTAGATAAAAAAAATTAAGAAAAATCTCATGAAAATATAAAAGTAATTCTTACTTTAGGCTATTTTGATCTTGAACTGTCAATCAAACCAGCGATTAGGTTGAGGTTACGACTAAGCTTATCATAATAACTTCCACATGGACTAGGCTACTTATTAAAGTTACGACCAAACTAAAAAATAAAAATAATTAATAATAATAATTACTAACATTAATAATAATTATTAATTAATAACAATTATAATGATAAACCAAAATAATTACAATTAATAAAAATAACACTAATGATTAAAAATAATAATACTAACAATAAAAACAATTACAATTAATAATAATAATAATAATAATAATAATAACTTCTTAAGACTAATCATATTGAAATTATTATTTTTATTAAGAAATTATTGTTAATGTTATTATTATTATTAATTGTAATTATTATTGTTATTATGATTATTATTGATATTATTATTATTATTATTATTATTATTATTAATTTTTTAGTTTTTTAAAATTGGGCCATCACTTTAACAAATAGCCCGTTTGTCACGTTAGCCCATCTACCAATTTAAGGTCGAAATGACCCAAACGAGGAATTACTTTCATTTTTACCATAAAATAGAAATATCTTTAGTTTTTTTTTACCCAAACAGGAAAATTATGCCTTTATATCTACTTATTTTCATAAAAAAAAAGTCTCTAGAAATGATGATTTTTTTTGTTCAATTATACAATATGTACGCTTTATTTCCTATAGCATAGCCAACAAAAAAAGCATTTTGAGCTCTTTTTAAATATTTGG
The DNA here is from genome assembly GCA_948192965.1 of Dalechampia spathulata. Taxonomy (NCBI): domain Eukaryota; kingdom Viridiplantae; phylum Streptophyta; class Magnoliopsida; order Malpighiales; family Euphorbiaceae; genus Dalechampia; species Dalechampia spathulata. Next base: position 12,314 of record CANYBF012874605.1, on the reverse strand, counting down.
TAGGGTGGCTGTATATGGGTTGCAAAGTATAAACACCCAAAAATGTTCAAATGGTTATAATAGGATTTTCATTTCGATATTACATTGTAAGGTGTTTTCTATATGTAGTAGTTAAGTCTTTGGTATTTTTAGGGTATACATCAATGCTTTAGCCAACTGAAGCAAGTGCTCATTTATGTTTCCTTTGACCATTCCAATTTTTGGGGTAAGTTTTTTTGATAGGCGATTCCTTTTGACTTTAAAATTTGCTTGAATTGTTCGTTGGTTGATAAACTCAATTTTATTGTTTATACATATTTGTTTTGAAATTGTTTGAAACTTGAATTTATCATGCAAAGAAAATCATGAATGACTCCGTACACTTTGGTTTGTTATGCAATAGATATGTTCATGTGACCCAGAAATCATCAGTTATACTATAAATAAATTTTGAATTAAAACCCATAAATCTATAGGCAGTAAATTAAAAAGGATTTGATGTAGAAATTTTGCTTTTTTTTTTGAAAACATATTCGCTATTGTTCAACATTTGTGTGATGTTTTGGGTTGTTTTATATTAGTTATGTGTATGATTTTTTCATATAATAAGTCATCTTTTTTCAATTTCATTTAATAGATTATTGCAAGAAGAGGCATATGAATGAATGAATCCACTAATTTTTAAGAGAGTATTAAGGATTCATGTCCATTTCTTATGATTAGCATAAGTAGGAGATGGTAGTTGGTAAGAGCTATTAATGAATCCATGCTTGTCTTTGACATGCAATACAATATTATCACAAATCAACACCAAGAAAGAAAAGTTGGCTCAAGCAAAGGATTACCAACCATTAGCATCCTTAGAGGATCAAAACCATGCAAATGAATGCTTTCATTGATGATTCCTTTGTCATTGTTCATAGCACAGGTTCTTTGATACCATGTAACAAACATATTTTGTATGAGCAAGTGATGCTTATTTTTTCATCTGTTGTATTGACATTAATAATATTAATATAGGTCTTGAAAGATCTAGTTATCTACCATCTCCTCTTCTTCTTCTCAGCTCTTCAAATTGTCTAGTAAAATGACAATTTAAAGATAAACTATGAATTTTATTATATAATTAATCATTCATTTCATACATAAATCAAAATTTTTGAGCCAAAGTCACTCTTAAATTCATAACAATCCCACAAACCAAAGAAGAACAGAAATCAAATTGTTTGGATCAAAGGAGATTGCACTTGAGGACAACAAAGAGTTCAATATTTTGATGAGTTACTTGATCAAATTTGGAGTAATTTTCTCCAAGTTTTCTGGTAAAATGTTGGAAGATTTTGTCAATGATATTATTCTCATTTCCAAAATGGTTTTTTAAGCTTCCCTCAACAACTCTTAGCATCAAAACAGCCATCTCCACTTTAGGCTTTGCATTCTTCGTCAATATATGTGCCATTTCTTCCATTCTTTCGATGCTAAACTTCCCATTTGCCTCTACAATGTTTTTGAGCTCTTTAGGGGTTGAGTAATACAATGGTAAGTTGAATGATTCTACCTTTTCTTCACTAATTTTTCCCTACAAAGTCAAAAATTCTTTTTTCAGCATTTAATAGGAAAATATTTTAGAAAATTATGAACTGTTCTATAAGTTATTAATAAATTAATTAACATTACCCATTACTATTTCTACTTTCGACTTCTATTTCTTTCTTACAGAGTTTCTTATATAAACTCAATTTATTGTAAAATATATTAATTTGTTTCAAATGCTCTTGTTATATTATTTTGATTGATGTTTATAATATGATAATATAATCGGTGCTAATTTTATAATAATCATTATAATTATAATATTTAAAGCAATTCTATACATATCATAACGTTAATCATAAATTCATAATTTTATGTGATAGATAAGATTAATGTAAAAATTTTAATGTCTAATTAATAATTTGTACGATTATAAATAATTTCAACCTTGCTAATCATTTTGTCTGACCTTTTAGATTATATTGAATTTTTAAAATAAAAACATTAAATCTACAGTTTTAATAAGAAATAAGAGTTTCAAGTATGATAATCATATGTTGATATTCATATATGGGGTCTAGATAATTATTTAAATCCTAATGATGCCTCTTAAAGTAAATAGACCTTATTCATAAAAGAGTATTACGATTGATCGATTTATCGAACACTACCATGAACATCAATGTTTAGTCTAAAATGCATAATAATGAGAATTCAAATTTAAAATATTGATTGATGTATCATTTCAAAGTATGAAGGGATCACGGTGGTCTCATTTTTTGAAATTTATGTTTTAGTATTAAAATGTAAAACTAATATATATCTTTTTAAAAATTAATTTGATCGTTCTTACCGAGTTAGCCAAGTCGACAAGGCAAGAACAAAGCATATTGTAAAAGATGCCGACACCCGTCTGAGACTTAAGGATTCCGTCAGGGAGACCAACGACCAGAATCACCATCAACCCACCACCCATAATTTCTTTAGCTCTAGCATTTATAAAGGTGTTCATGTCATGCTTGTATTGAGCTAAATACGCATCAGAAACTTGTCTAGAAAACCCAGTATACTATATGCTTCCCTTATTTTATGCAGGAGATTTACTGTCTATAACATTTGGTGGAACTTGAGAAAGCCAGTGGAGCGAATACAAGGAGTGTGCCATATGGATGGTAGATTCAGGGAAAAGGCGAATGGAGAAAGAACCAGGAACTCTAGCAGCAAAATAACTGCCATGGGAAGAAGAATGGAGAGCTTTAAAGAGGGTATTGAAATCATTTTCTTTAAGATCATTGAAGAAAACTTGGAATTCTAATGGTAGAGGAGGATTAGGGTTGCTTTAAGTTTGGGTGGTTTCATGATATTTTTGTTGAACAACTTCGATGATGTTTCGTATTGCAAAGAAGGTGTTGGGTCCTATTGAACAGCCTAAATCTGAAATGGTAAATGGGTTTCTCAACTGTTAAAGATTGTCTTTAATGGCTTGCAACATTGACCCTTTTATAGCATCTAACAGTTCTCCCTGTTTATAGTAAGTAGCAGCCAAATCATGTTATTGTTGAAAATACAGACTAGATAAAACATGGTTATAGCTAAAATTTGAAAAAAAAATAAAGATAGAACACACATATTTACATGGAAAACCTTCAAAAAAATTAGGGTAAAAACCACAGACAAAGAATCAAATAATTTTACTAAAAGAAATAAATAATAGGAGTTACAAAATACCATATATTATTTTTTTCTCTCCTCTCTTTTCTTTTCCTCTCGCATTTGTAGGAGTTTTGGGATGCTCTTTCATTTCCTGCCTCTACCTATTTATAGGAGAGGGTACATGTCTTATATGCATACCATAGCTGTGAAATAGCTGTTTAAACAACTACCTTTTCAAAAATTATTGTGCCTCCATCTTTCCTTCTCAACAATTTCGACTCATATTTCCTTTATTTTCAAAGGTGGCAGTACCCACCTTTTTATTTTCAAAGACTGCGGCTTACAATCTCCCACTTAAAGATTTGATTGAAGATCAATCAGATCTTCATATGATTCTTTCATCTTTATCTTTTTTATATTACTTATACTTCTGTCAGGCCATTAGAGGATCGACACTAGATAAACTTGTCAGTGTTAACTGCATTTGTCATAAAGTCTGCTAGGTTATCTTAAGTGTGAATTTTCTGCATATCCATTGTACCCTCTTCCACTTTCTCTCGAACGAAGTGATATTGGACTCATATGTGCTTTGACTTAGAATGAAAAGCTGGATTCCTTGTGAGATGAAAGGTACTCTAATTGTCACAAAATAAAACCATCTTTTCTTTTTCGTGCCTGAGTTGCTCCATTATCATTTTCAACCATATTGCTTCCTTACTAGCTTATGTAGCTGTTACATATTTTGCTTGTGTTGTTGAAGTTGCCATAACTGACTGCAGTTTTGATACCCAGCTTATGACTTCGCCAGTAAGTGTGATCACATACCCTATGGTGGATTTACTTCTATCAAGATCACCTGCATAATCTGAGTCAACATATCCTTTGACAATAAAGTATGATCCTCCATAATATAAAGCAACATCTGAGGTTCCTTTAATGTATCTCAAAATCCTCTTTACAGTATTTCAATGCTCTCTGCCAGGATTTGTCATATACCAACTCACTACTCTCACTGCATGTGTAATGTCTGGTCGTAATAAATCATTACGAACATTAGACTCCCCACTACTAATGCATTTGGTACTCGAGACATTTCCATCATTCCTTCTTTATTGCTAGGATATATATTGGAGGATAATTTAAACTAATAAAAAGTGAGGTAAAATTGGCTTACAATCTGGGATGTTGAACCGTCATAAAACCTTCTTCAAATAATTTTTCTGAGAAAGCCAAATCTTTCTATTGTTTTTGTTTCGATGAATTTGCATCCCTAGAATCTTGTTTGCTGGTCCCAAGTCCTTCATTTCAAATTCTCTAGCCAACTGAACCTTTAATTCTTCAATATGATCTTTGTTGGGGCCTGCTACCAACATGTCATTTACATACAATAGAAAGATAATGAAATCACTATCAAACCTCTTGAAATATGCATAATGGTCTACATTAAGTCTGTTGTATCCAAGGCTCATGATGAAGGAAGCAAATCTCTTTTATACCAACACTCGGTGCCTGCTTTAAACCTTATAGAGATTTGTTCAACCTGCAAACTAAGTTTTGCTTTTCTTTTTCTTCAAAACCTTTTGGCTAGAGCATATAAATCTCTTCTTCAATATCTCCATGAAGAAACGTTATTTTTACATGTAGCTATTCCAAATGTAAGTCAAATGTAGTACACATTGTTAGAACTACTTAAACAGTTGTCAGTCGAACCACAGGGGAAAATATTTCATTGAAGTCAATCCCCTCTTTCTGAGCATATCCTTTCACCACCAATCTTGCACTAAACTGCTTCACTTGATCATCACTATTTCTTTTGATCTTGAAGATCCATTTATTACCAATGGCCTTTCTTTCTTGTGGCAGTGTTACGAGCTCCCAAGTCTTATTCTTATGCAAAGCTTCTATTTCTTCCTGCATTGCTGTTATCCACTGAGATGCATCTGAACTGTTCATTGCTTCTTATGGCTCCCCTTCCTCAGTTAGAAGACAGTATGCAATATTACTACCTATAACACAATCATTATGCTAGGATGTTATTGACTTTGCATATTTTTCCTTTCCAAGATCTGCCTCTTTAGACTTAGTTGACTCCGCTTCGTCGTGCTCTGGTGCTGCTTCAGAAAAATCTTTTTCTGTAGACTTCTTTTCCACTTATATAGTTATAGTTTCTGAACTTTCTTTCAAAGTGCAATCATCTCCCTTCAATTTATCTTCCAAGAAGATAACATCCTTGCTGACTATGACCTTGTGGGTAGTGGGATCCCATAGGCAATATCCCTTCACACTATTAGTATATTTTAAGAACAAACACTTCCTGGATTTCGAATCCAACTTTGTAGTTTCTTGGGTATTATATATCACATACACAGGACTTCCAAATATATGGAGGTTTGAATAATCAATTGATTTCCTAGTCCATATCTTCATTGGTGTCTCCAATTCAATTGCTGTAGATGGAGACCTATTGATCACATAACAGGCAGTGTTGATTGCTTCCGTCTAAAATGCCTTATCTAGGCCTGCAGCTTCCAATATTGCTCTCATTCTTTCTAAAAGAGTTATGTTTATCTATTCTGCCACTCCATTTTGTTATGGAGTATATGTCGTAGTGAACTGGCTTTTAATGCCTTCTTGCTTGTAAAAGCTATCAAACTCATTACTAGTATATTTGCCTCCAGTATCTGTCCTTAAATACTTGATCTTATTGCCTAAATCAATTTCAACCTGTGCTTTGTAAGATTTGAAAGTTGTAAACACATCTTCCTTACTCTTGATATGATATACCCAACATCTCCTGAAGTAATCATCAATGAAGGACACAAAGTACTTTGCTCCTTTTAGTGATAAAACTGGTGCTTGACATGCATCAGAGTGAACCAATTCAAGAATATTCTTGCTTATAGAATTGGATGTGTTGAACTTTAATCGATGCTGCTTGCTTGTTATGCAATACTCACAAAAAGGTAGAGATACCTTTGTAAGACCTCGAATTAGATTTTTCTCAACAAGAATGTTCATGTCTTATTCAGACATATGTCCAAGTTTTTGATGTCATACCATTATAGATCTATCACTTGGATTTAAAGCAACAGATGGTTTCACTTCTTACATAGTCTCTCCATTAAGCATATACAAATTTGCAACAACCTTTTCTCATTTCATAATCACTAGCGCTCCTCGGATAATTCTCATGATGCCTTTCTAAACTTAAAGGAAAAATTACAAGAAATTTTTTGGTGTGATCCATTCAAAAACTAGACGTAAAAAGTCAAATTTATGAACAATGTCAAATAGTAAAATTTGTTTAAAAGGTGACGGTACTGTAGCATTTTGGTCACTTCACTGTTCATCCTATAGCGGATACTATAGTGATACTGTACAGAAGCACTGTAGTAGAGGTACTGTAACAGAATACTATTCATGATATTGTTTTGCACGTATATACCTACTTATTGTATGCTATGTGGTTGCCATTAAGTTGGATCCTCCACAACAGAAAATAAGTTAGATTATATCGCAAGCAATGAAATTATGATAAAAGCAATGATGGTAAAATTTGAGATCGAGAAGTTTAACGAGAGAAATTTCTTAATGTGGAAATTAAAGATGAAGGCTATCTTGAGAAAAGATGATTGTTTGGCAGTGATCAACTCTCTAATACCACTGTTAGAATGTGAATGGGCCTGGTCTAGATGCAAATTTTTGTTGAAGGAGTGTTGGACTTGAAAATTGGGCTTGTTGGGCCGGACTGGACGGAAGGTTGCATCATGCATGGGCCGTGCTAGAGTGAGAGAGGCCTGCTCCACCAAAATGCTTTGGGGCATTTTAGTTGGTTAGCCATTTGACTTGTTCTTCTTTCTTGTTCTCCCACTTTTACAGCTCCTTCTTCCTCATTCAACACTCCCCCTTAAGTCTTTATGAGCTTGAGCCTGAGGCCCATTAAGACTTGCTTTCACTTTCTTCATCTGCTTCTGATTTTTAGAGTCTCTGAGGCCTGAGCTTGTACTCTTTTATATTCTTTCATCAGTCGCAAAGGCCTGCTTTTATTGGGCTTGCACTGGTATTCTGGGTCTGGTCCTCTTTGGTTGCCAGCCCGATCTTCATTTGTTACCGGGTCGCAATGAAGTTTGATCATCTTGGGCCGGACCTAAAGTCTTAGAGGCCTACTTCTATTGGGCTTGTACTCCTTTTTTCTTTATCTGCAATCTCACAGGCCTACTTCTTGGGCTTGGACTGCTCATTCTGATTATGAGCTTTAGGGGTGTGCATTTTTGGGTTTGTTCGGATCGAGTCAGCCCAACTTCTGCATCTTGGACCAGATCTTTTTGACTTAGGTCGAAAAGTCTATTGGACTCTAATACCACTTGTTGAAAATACGGACCAGATAAAGCAGGGCCACAACCAAAATTTGAGTAAAAATAAAGATAGAACACACAGATTCATGTGGAAACCCTCAAACAAATTAGGATAAAAACTACGGACAAATTATCTAAAAATTTTATTAAAAGAAATAAATAATAGAAGTTACAAAATACATTCTATTATTTTTTCTCTTCTCTCTTTTCTTTTCCTCTCGTATTTGTAGGATTTTTGGGATTTTTATATGCTTTTTCATTTCCTGCCTATTTATGCACCTCCACATTTTCATTCTCAACAATTTCGGCTCCTATTTACTTTATTTTCAAAGGTGGTGGTACCCACCTTTTTATTTTCAAAGACTGCGGCTCAAAATTATGAACACGCCATCAACATCTCTTACAATATATATAATTTTATTGGAATCATTAGCTAATTTATAATTTAAATTTTTGAATTAAATGATTTTTTGATATGATATTTATATAATCAAAAAATTTAAAATTTACATGAAAATCTCATTTACTAAATAAAATATTTCAACATTGAAATAGAAATAGATGTATTTGTACAGAAAATCATCTCTGAGACCTTAAGTTTTCAGATTATAGGATCCTTTGAAAATGAAAGTAGAGTTACAGTAGAAGTATTTGATCATTACCTGATAGGATGAGTTGGCAGAGTAGCTATGAGGACCATCTCCACCGACCATCGGAGTAGCTTCTTCTTGCACCTCGCATTAAGCTTTGCTTGCTCAACCAATTCTTCGAATCTTTCAAATTTTTGTTAATTACGAGGATTTTATTGATTAATTAAATTAATCAAATTAATATTTTTTGTTACTTGGATTAATAAATCTTTTTTGATAATTTTAAAAAATTAATATATTGTTGCAAGTTTATTATTATATACTTCCTTTCTCTCTGAATGTTATTTTGATAAAAACATATTTGATCCATGATATTTTTCATTTTAATAAATTTATATAATTTTTTGATTATTTCTAATTTTATAAGTAAGAAACTCTTTTAAATAATTTGACATTTTGAATATTTTAAAATAAAAAATATATTTTTCAAAAATTATTAATTTTTACATAATATTCTTCATTATTGTGAATGATACTTAAAAAGAATGGAGGGAGTACATTTTTTTTATTATTGTATTATTTTAAAAAAACTACCATTATATATTTTGGAATTATATTAATTTGGTTAATTCAATTAATCACTTACAATCATTAATTGAACTGCATACGATCTATCCAATTTAAAATTATTTAAGAATTTAAATATATTATGATTTTTAATTTGTATTTACAATCAAATACATATATAAAACTACCAAAAGAAACTTTAAAATTTACTAAAAATTAATACTCCCTAATTACACTAATGAAAGCTTCCAAAAAACTGTAGAAAAAGTTTTCTATGTTAAAATAATAATTTTAAATGAATATTTTTAAAAATCAATAACGAAATAAATTTTGAATTATGTTTTAAATATAAGTTTAGGATTCATATTTGTTGATTCAAGGTCATATTCTAGTTTTAATGATTAATAAATTTGTAAAAGAAATTTGTTGGACAAATAAATGATTGTTGCACTTATTTAGATTTATTATGGATATATTATTTTTATATTTTTGGAAATTGGGTCACATGAAAAGGCAAATAAGAATAGATTATTAATTGATTTATTTATTAATTTAGATATTAATTTGGATATAATACTTTCTTGTCTCATGAAATTATATTATGAATTTTACAGAGATAATTTTGATTTTATTAGATTAATACTAGATTTGTTTTAAATGATTCATTGCTAGAATCTTGGATTTTAGTTTCATGTGTGAGGATGACATTTATTTATTGATGTATTTTAATTGGGAATTTATTTTAAATTTAAATATGTTTCTAATCTTTCTTCAAGATATTTATTTACATAATTATTTTATCTCCTAAAATTATGTGCACTTGAAAATTAAAAAGGAAATTAATCTTGATTAATCAATAGCTTTAAATTATTTTAATTTATTTTAAAGTCAATTCGCCCCTCTTCAAGACTTACAATATCAAATCATATCTTATAATTTAATCGATAAATAAATACTAAATTAAAATATTATTTACAGGAGACAACTTTGTAATCAACACCAAATACTGAAAGAATCTTTTTCTCTCTCTCTCTCTTTTTTTAATTTCATTAATTTATTATGCACATGTTAGAAAAAAAATAAAAGCTAGAGTCAACAACCCAAAAAATAATTTGAAGAAACACAAGAAATAAGATAATATTTAATAAAAAAAATAATGAATTCCAACACATAATTGTATAGAAATTAGACTATTAAATTAAGATAGTTATGAGCTTTTATTGTTCATTAAGATTATTTAAATGATAAGATGTATTTAAAAATATAAATATTTTTAGGATAATTACGTAAATAACGGATTTTACTTTATATTTTGTACAATAATATCATACGTTTTTTGAAATTTTACAAAAATAATGAATTTTTACTTCAAGTAAATTTAAAATAAATTTAAAATAAAATTTTTTACACATTAAAGCAAATCTATGTCAATTTTTCTAATCACTATTTTTTTGTAAATATTTTTAGAAAGGGCTTTTTACAAAAATACAAAAAAATCTTTCAAAAATTACAAAAATATGAAAATGCATTTTTTTAAAAAATATAAAATTCAAAAAAATATTTTCAAAAATACAGACTTTTTGGAAATTTACAAAACAATATATCATATATTGAAAAATACGAAAAGAATTATCATTTAAGTATATGTTAGGTATTTGGAATGTATATTTTGAATGTTTGAAATAAAAATTCTAAACTATAATTTTTTAATATTAATTTAGAATAACATACCTTTTATATTTTAATTTTTATTAATTTATAAAAAAATATATCATACTCTTAAAATATATGTATTATATACTAAAAAATACTATTTAGGTATACATTAAGTATTTAAAATGTATGCTTTGAATATTTAAAATATTTAAAATCAAAAGTCTAAATTATAAATTTTTAATATTGATTTAGAAAAATATACTTTTTATATTTAATCAAAATTAATCTTAAATATATTTTCATAAGAAAAATTATGATAAAAATTATTTAAAAATAGAGTAATTAGTGGACTTTAATTTATAAAAATTATTCCTTTTTAACAAGATAAAATTCATCAAACAAGTTAGAAAATGATGATCAATTATATAAATTAAAATAATATTAAATAAAAAATTATTAAACAACTAGTAATAAGGAGAATAAAACATATTTCTATAGAAAATATGTATTATATATTTAAAAATAAGAAGCAAAAAAATACCCAAAAAAAAACTGTATTTTTGAAAATAAAAAAGTTAAAAAAAATTTGAAAAAAAAGTTAGAAAAACAGTTTTGAAATTAGTTTTCCCCATCCCCATAAAAATTGAATTATTTTCCCAAATTCCCATATTCTCCTTATTGAAAAATTCTACTGTTTTTGAAAATTTTCAAAAGAAATCCTTATTGGAAAAATCTTAATATTCTTTGAAATTGAGGTTGATATAAGCTATTTATTTTTATAATTCGTTACAGTTAATTTACAAAATATCAAATATATTAAAATAAATAATGTTGAGAATAAAAAAAAAACTAAATTAAAATAGAAATAAAATTCTTCTTTTGAAGTTATAAAATTATTTTATTGAGTTTTTTTATAGTGTTATCTTGTACCCTTACGTATCTTCTACTAACCTATCTATGTTGGATACCATCTTTTGTTGAAGGTTATTCAAGCTTTTCCTCCAAGTATGATATGAATTACTTTCGTATCTTTCGTGTCATAACACCAAGTATTCAAATATTAGTTTGAGGTATTTTCTCTGCCCCTTTTTACTTTAAAACAGTAGAGATATTGTATGTCCTTGAATGGATAGTACAAGAATATTCCTTCATTGTCCGTCGACTCTACCTTTCAACTTGATATTAAGCCTTGACTTACCCTTCATAGATGAATCTTATGGATGACCCCTTAGATTTTCAGAGCATTAGATTCTCTCTAATATTTACAGTACTCGAGCTGACATCCTCGAGTCCGTTTTCATCCACCCTTGCTCCTGTGAGTACTTCTATATAAGGCGGAACAAACAAACTAAAACGAGCTAGAATGAGTTGTATATATATGGGATGATGAGATAGCTTAAACCATAACCATTAGATTTTATAGACTTCAATTTTTGATTAGTTCAAATTAGAACTAATATGGATTAAATTCAAATTCACCACTTATGTCAAAACACTTTTACTTTCACTTCTTAGTGACTAATAAAATCACCTCAAGATTCTCTTAACCTGACCTTTTGCATGAAAATCACCCTCTACCATCTCCCTTTCTTCTTCCCAAAATCTTTAAATTATCTAGTTAACATTATTGGTAATTTAAAGATAAACTAGAATTTTATTATATAACATATCATACATGAAACTTCACTGCAAATTATTCCATACATAAATCAAACTGCTTGAGCCAAAGTCGCTCTTAAATCAAATTCTTGTCATCAAATGGGATTGCGCTTAAGGACGACAAAGAGTTCAATATTTTGATGGGTTACTCCATCAAATTTGTAGTAATTTTCTCCAAGTTTTTTGGTGAAATGTTGGAAGATTCTGTCAATGATATTACTCTCATTACCAAAATGGTCTTTTAAGATTCCTTCAAAAGCACTTCTTAGCATTAAACCAGCCATCTCCACCTTAGGTTTTGCATTCTTCACCCATGGATGTG
>CANYBF012874472.1:0-17794 GCA_948192965.1 Dalechampia spathulata | reverse complement strand
AACTTTGTTTTGCTTAATTCTCTGAAGAAAAAGGAGCTCTAGGGGTTTAGGGCCTTTTAAAAAGAGTTTAGAAGAGAAAAGGGAAAAGAAACCTAAAGAAAAAGTTAGGTTAAATCCGCTTAAAATGGTATTTTAAGTCGCGTATGACCGTACCAAATACCCGTACGCCCGTACCAATCGAAAAACCCTGATGGACTGATTTTCCTGCGAGCTGTCGTACGCCCGTACCACATCTGGTACGCTCGTACGACCCTAAAGTTACTGACAAACCTAAATTCCTGCGAGTTGATGTACGGACGTACAACCCTCTGGTACGCTCGTACGACCTCCAGGACTTCAATTCCCCTGTTCCCTCGAGCCTGGTACGCCCGTACGGCTATCCGTACGCCCGTACCACATGCCTAAAATCAGAACACGCCTCAATCGAAGCCCCTAACTCTCCCAAAACCTGTAAAGCACACTCCAAAACCAATCCTAACATATCAACATCACTATCCCTCATCCAACCGAGAAGTCACACTTCCCAATAAGGCAACAGTGTCACATAATACAAGCATACATTCATACATACATGTATTCACATCATCAAAGTATAACCAAATTCATACGCATACAGACATCTACCCGTATACTAGTGTACAAACTACAAGGGTCTCAATTACGGGTGTAATATATATATATATATATATATATATTCTCATATATATATATATGAGAATGTCGGGCATTCATGATTATGATTATGCTACAAGAAAAAAAGAGGGGAATGCATATCATGATGCATTCCGAAGGAAATGGCATATTCCATTACATTCATATGTACATACATTGATGGAATGATTATGCAGGAAAAAGGGCAATTAAATGCAAAAAGGTATTGTGTGAAAGATGAAATTGTTATGTGAATATCATGTGAATTGCCATGCATATGATATGAGATATGATTATATTTATTATAGAATTTGATTGAGTGTTGCTTTGCAGACAAGACGTTATATGAAAATTATCTAAAAAAGTTATGCATCCCAGTGAATAGTTATATGGAATGATATGCTTTGTGCTATAATATGAATATTACATGCTAATGGTTTTACTAGCGCTATTGAGTCTTATACTAAGCGTTTGTCAATTGATAAACGTAGGCACTAGCGGCATGAGAGATCAAGGGAACTAGGGGCAGCAGCTGAAGACCTGAGATAGTTCATCGGTAGAGGTCTTGGACTATAGACAAGCTCTTATTCCGTAGCTCGTGTGTCACACCCGGCTCATACCCAGGAGGACATGCTCCCGTAGCACAGACAACGCCCCCCCAGAAGAAGATCGATACCTATGCCACAAAGGATGCATCATGAAGACGTCGTATGGGGACACGTCTCTAAGCTTAATGGTGGTAGTGCGACGGAGCATCGCGATAAGCAAATTACCTTGGATAAATTCAATATACACTCAAACCACAAACAACAACAGGCAATGCCATGTCTGATAGATATATATATAAACCTCGATATACTTCTTACAAATAAGTGAGTGCATACAGATTACCACTAAAAGCTATACAATAAGTACACAACTACTACCATACTAGCTATATAGCCAAAAAAGGGGTCGGAGTATGCCGCAAGAGTCCCGTACCAAGGCGAGATCAGTCTGTCTCAGCTGACGACCTCTAATCCTTCTCCGTCCGCTCACCCGAGGGCTCTGAACCTACGTTCATCAAATGATAAATGCTGAGATAAACTCAGTGGTGCTAGAAACACATATAAACAGTCATGCATCATATAGCAACTCATCATATCAGAACATTGCAACCTAGCATCTTATGCAATGCAATTGCAATTGCTCCTGGCAATCTCCCTCATTCTTCTTTCACTCATTCACTCTTGTTTTCCTGTAATTATGCACATTCCTTTCGCACATACTGGGTCCCGATAGGTACCGGTACTCATCTCCCGTAGGAGTCCATATAACTGTGGAGTGCTATGCACTCAACCCTACTGTAGGTCTCGAGACTCATCTCCCTTCTCGGGAGGTCATATATCTAATGATTCTCAAAGGAATTCCATCATCATATATTGATCCAGTATGCCCAGAGCTGAGCTCTACCCTCATTCCTCACTTCCTTTTCTCTCTTTTTCCTTTCCTCGTTCATCTCCATGCATGTCAGCATGTCATTACAAACAATTCATCTGATATACAAAAGCTTGGACCATTCATTATATAATCAAGCAAAGGAAACATCAATCCAAGCATCAGAATAATAAACATCCACATAGCACACATCAAAGCATAGAATACGAAGCAGAAATACAAGCCTAGACTTGGTTCAAGTCTTAAGGCAACAGAAATAAGCCAAAGGTGGCAAAAGACACAAAGCTAGCACAAACAGGACACATCTAGCACAAACCTGAAAATCAAGCTACTTCTAGTATAAGCCTGTAATCTGGCCTCTACTAGTTTCTAGCTTCTATTCCTCGTTCTCGTACGTTCGGAAGACTTAGGTACGCTAGGTGGAATATTTAGTAGGGTTTAGGAAGGGTTTTAGCTAAAGAAAAAGGGAAGAAACTAAGGAAAAATGGTCAGTCATAACCCTTAAAAAGTCAAACTTAAGTTGCGTACGGCCGTACGGAACTTGGTACGCCCGTACCCTATTTGGTACGCCCATACGTACTCGATGTTCCTGACAAACCCAAATTCCTGCGAGTTCGCGTCCGGCCGTACCACCCTTTGGTACGCCCATACGCCCTCCAGGACCTAAAATCTCTGTAGTTCCCTGTCTCGTACGACCATACGACTAAGCCGTACGCCCGTATCACTACCTAAAAGCCAACCTATGCCTAAGGGCAATCTTAATCTCCTTGGTACCTGTCACAACTTCCTTGCTAAGCCTAATAACACTTCAAACACATAGCTAACCTATATACTCGCCGTCCCTCATCCAACCAAGAAGGCACGCTTCTCAATAAGGCGACGACACACAATAAAGCAAATAGATACATACAGTCCAATTCATATCAACACATGGAAACACAAAAACAAAACCATCAATATACATTCATATATACTCATTCAATCCTTCCATTCATCTACGCATACACACGCATACATGCATAACTCATAGGGTCTCTAATGCGGGTGTAACATCGTGCAACTTTCCACTTTGTTTGTACTATAACAGTAAAATATTAATGACATTACATGTTTCCGCTACATACATACATGTAACATGTTTTTGTTGGTATCAGAATTATGAATATGAGATAACTGCATACTTGATTATGACGATGATATAAGTTGAAGTTTTATTCGCTGCGTATGTTATGCATGCTTGATATAGTTTATAATTTTATGTTAAGCATCCTTGTAGGGTAATTATTGATTTTCTATCAAATGAAATTGATAATTACATTACGAGAGGCATGTCATACTAAGTCGATCAACATGATATTTACTATAAAACAAAACATAAAATTTGGCATTGCAAGAAAATTTTATTTTTAAATTTAATTATTAATATAAAATATAATATTATATTTTCACTTATGACTTTTACAAAATAAAATAATAAATATTTTATTTTATAAGCTTGTTAAGATTTAACTAAACTTGTTAAAATTTATAATACCTAAAAAAATTTAACAAATTCAAATTGAACTCAACCTAATAATAAACAAATTAAGTTTAAACTAAATATAATTTGACTCAATTCAACTTAATTTATCCATGAAATATTTTGACAAAGACATTAACAAATAAAAGGAAAAATTAATTTTTGAAAATTAATTAACTATTAAACTACTAATAAAAAATAGTATTTGAAGATAAATAAAAAGAATTAAGAAAAACATTCCTACATACATTTTAAAAACAATAACAATAAGTTTCATAAATAGTTAAATAATTATACTATAAAAATATATTATATATCACTATAGACAAATAAAAAAAATTATACACCTATTTTAAAAATTTATTAATAAGATATATTCAGTTATTATTTTCAAAAATAATGATATTATGCAATAAATTTTTTAAATATCTTAAAAATTATTTTTAGATATTTTTAATATTATTTTGAAAATAATAGTGATATTTAAGAATATTAATGAATTAATATTCTGCTCTCTCTCCTGCATAAGCATAAGCTTATCTTTTCGTTCTTTTTGTTTGTGCATGCAAATGGAGAAGCTGCAAGCAAAATACAGCTTCTAGAAGCAATTTGTGCTGGAAAAGGAAAGGAGGACAAAACAATACATGGGTGTAGGGTCGGCGATGGTTGCCGACAGCGTAAGTTTGGCAAAGTGTAGGGTTGATAAAGTCTAGGGTTGGCAGTGTGGGATGGGCTCTGTGATGGAGTCGGTGGTTTATAGATTGGTAATATTTATTTGAAGGGAAAGCAAGAAAAGAAAAGAAAAGAAAAGAAAAAACAAAAGAGAGCAAATGGAGAGAAAGATGACTACATTCATGTTCATGTTAGCTGTAGTAACAGCAATGATTTATGAGCAATCAAATGTTACAGCATATATTTCACCGGTGAAAAATGTTTGCTGTAAGCCTTTGATCGTCCAACAGTCATTGCTAATGTATTTTGGGTCGTTCAATTTTTGATCAAGTTTGGAAGAAGTGGAAAGCTGCATGGATGATGGGAGAAGATGCTCTGTTTTTCTCTTTTTCTAATAAATTTGATTCAATGAGCTCTGTATTTGGTTGGGTGGACTTGTATTTGATTGGGTGGAGTTCCGTTCATTATGTTCATTTCATCGAATCTGAATGCAGAACTAGCAGCAGCTCTCAAGAACCTCAAATTTCTGGATCTGACCTATAAAATTCTCAAAGACTCCATAGCATCCTAAGGTACAACTGAAACTTATCCACCTGCATTTACACAACAATTTACCTGCAGAACAGTACTGATTGCACCAAATTTTCCCCTTAACTTATGAGCGGTGTCAAAATTTAAACAGCTGGAGACCTTGAACCTTGCCAGACCATGAGTTCCTATGAGTTTCTTACAATCATTGGGCGTAATCACATCTCTTAGGAATCTAGATCTTAGTTCAAATTTGCTGAAAGGAAGTTTTCCAAACAGTAAGTATATTTCTAGTCTGCTTGATAAGAATTTTTCTATTTCGACCTCCTGGATTATGTCTGAAATTTCTGTACGGATATAACACAACTGACAAGTTTGGAGAAGCTGGATCTCCGCTCCAATGATCTCAATGGTACCCTACCAACTAGCGGTATGTAGATACTAGAGACGAACATGTATATAATTATGAACAGTAAGAATATTTACCCTGAAATTCAAAAATTTTAGTCAGATATTGTTGAACAAACTCCAGGAAAATAGGAAATTGACTTGGCATTTCAAATAAACATATAAAATCTTTTATCGATTTCATTTCTCTTCCTCATGTCGTTGTAGAATTAGCCAAGTTGAGCAACTTGCAGTTTCGGAACTTGAAAAACAACTCGTTTACCGGGAGCTGCCAAATTTCTACTTGGATTAATGATTAACATTAGGAACCACGAATTTCTTGGAAATTTCACATAAATACACTTAATATGATTGGATGAAGGGCCAAGACCAAGTTATACATTGTCTCCAAGTCAACCAAAGAAAGCTTTATGAATGACCGTTTACTTGTTTCCTTGCTGCTTCATCAAGCTGACCAGAAACTTTTTGCAAGAAAAAATTGTAGATAGTCGGTAAAGTCAATGTGAACACTCCTGGAATGTCAGGTCGCACTGAAATGAATAAATTCCGGAATTCCACCAGGCCACCTCAAAATTGTTGAAGAAGAAAGAGGGAGGAGAGTTGGGCAATCCCACATGGGAAGAAAAGGGGAAATCAAATAACTTACAACTTAGAGGCCAATGTCTCAAATGATAAATCCAACTCCAATCCAGGCCGCTGCCTAACAATTTTGAACAACACTCGAACCAGGGCCCATTTCAGCTCCAGCAGAATATTCAAACCAAATTCAATCGGTAGAGGTAAAATGTCAACACAATCCTTACGAATATTCAAACCAAAATTCATTGACAAGTCAATAGAGAGTCTATTCCGACACGTCTTAGCAGTTTGACTAGATACTAGTTAACAAGCAGAAGGACCTTTATCTTCAAAAAGATTGTATGTGCAAATGACCTTTATCTTCAAAAAGATTGTATGTGCAAATGGGGAAACTGAAAGCAAAGTACAGCTTGTGGGTGCTAATAATCATACTATCCTTAAGCGGGTGTGAAGGCTGCTTAGAGGAAGAGAGACTGAGGCTGTTAGATATCAAGGCCTATCTTAAATTATATGGTGTCAAAATAGACCATGTTCTCTCTTCCTGGATTGCTGATCCAGCGGGTGACTGCTGTAACTGGGGAAGAGTCAAGTGCAACGCTACCAGCGGTCGGGTTGTGGAGCTGTCTCTCAACAATACCAGCCTCTCGAATTTTCATCAAATGCCTGAGAAGCTACCTCTTGTAAATATGTCAGTGTTTCTTCCTTTCGAGGAGCTTAAGTATTTGGACTTGTCCGAGAACTGGTTTGCTGGTTGCTTAGAGAATCATGGTACATAACCATCCGACTCTCATTCTCTCTCCTGTTGTTTTTTCCTCTGTTCCTACTTCCATACGGAACTTTCTGAAAGCTTTCAAGGAAAAACTTGATTAAAATGTTAAAAATATGAAATAAAATATTATTTATTAATTAAATATATTTATATGAATTTGATCTTGATTATAAAGAATGTTGACGCAGGTTTTGATAAATTGCGGAGTTTGAAGAAGATGGAAGTGTTAAATATAGGACAGAATAATTTTGACAACAGGATCCTGCCATCGTTGGGGTTACTGACATCCCTGAGGACTCTCAACCTTGGCTACAATAAATTTGAGGGCTCCTCTATCTCCCAAGGTATGCTACCTTTTACATCACCAACTTCACACGGACCCTACTGTAACATTTTGTTATCAATATTTGCAGAATTGGCTGCTTTGAGCAACTTGGAAACCTTGGATCTCAGCGGTTTCCGGAGCTTCCAACCGCTGAAAGGTTTCTGAAATTTTTACATTGATATGAATTCTCTAACTGAAGCAACCAAAAACAAAATCTCAGTAATTAAAATGATTTTCTTGCAGGACTTGAAAGGCTCTCAGACTTGAAAACATTACTAAACTTAAGGCTGGATGCCAATGGTTTTGACAATGGCGTTTTCTTGTCAATAAGTGGTATTAAATCTCTCAAGAATCTCAGCCTCGGCGGCAATAATTTGAAGGGATCACTTCCTTGCAAGGGTACATTAGTTTGCTTGTTACTGTTATATATGTTAAGCCCATGTTTGGAATTTGACCTGATCTTGGAATTTAAACCAGAACAAACATATCCATATGCAATTATTTCATGTTGTGTCTCATTGATCAGAATTAGGTAATCTTGAAAACTTGGAGATGTTGGATCTGACGGTAAATGCCTTGAGTGACTATCCGACCAATGCGAGAGGTAATAATTCTCTATTCCTTTTCTCCTTGTGTACATCAGAATTGTTGGTGTTTGAAATGGTGGCTGCAAAACTCATAAATACAAACTACAAAATGAAGCAATTAAAAATAAAAGCTTAGAAATATGGAAGGGTAATTTGCCATTAAAATGAGTTTGCAAGCACACACATTCTGCCTCTTTGGAACAGAAATTTATAGACATAAAAGGTACTGCAGAGAGCCATACTTTTCTGCAGAAACATGACACATAACCATACCTAATTACTTGACTTATACACAAAATAAATCAACCAACTAATGCCCAGATCAAAAGAAACCACAATCACAAAATAGAGAAGCAAAGATAAGAAAAATTGAAGAACTAAAAACAGATCCCTATTTTTCCTCCATTAAATTTTTCTCAAAATTTACGTCGCACCGCGAACTTTTCGGGTCGGGTACAAATTCAAAACCATCAAAAATTATTCAAGACACAAATACAACAACTAGTTTATAGCTGTCTTCACACTTGTGATAGTATTGAAGTTTCACATACAATTTCAATTTCTAACAAGAATAATGTATTTGCTGAACCTTTGCTTGCCTGTTTTATAAACTGTTTTGCACTAAATTATAATCACAATCATAATCTTTTTATGTATGATTTCAGATTGTAACAGGTTGAAGAAATTGACCACGTTGATGCTAGATTTCAACAACCTCGACAACAGTATCGTGCCCTTTCTAAGTGTTTTCACATCACTTGAAACTTTGAGTCTTCTGGGCAACAAATTCCAAACAAATTTTCCTTTACAAGGTACACTATATTTACCTCGTTTCATAACCAAGTGATTATGATGATTTGTTGAATTTTGACAACACTCAGATAATGTTATTTATACATCTTTAGTTGAATCTGAATGCAGAACTAGCAGCTCTCAGGAATCTAAAATTTCTGGATTTGACCTATAACAACATCAGCGACACCATAGCGTCAGAAGGTACAACTGGAACTTGCACACATCGACTGTGAATTGGCCACCTGAATTTATACAACTTTCCAGCAGATTAATACTGATTTTCCCTCTTCTGTTGGAAGGTATGTCAGAATTTAAAAACCTGGAGACCTTGAACCTTGCCGGTTGTTGGGTTACAAAGAGTTTTGTGCAGTCATTGGGTGCAGTCACATCTCTTAAGAATCTAGATCTTAGTTTGAATTGGATGCAGGGAGGCTTTCCAAGCAGTACGTATATTTGCTTGGCAGCTTGACATGACTTTCAGAATTTTTCTATTTCTATAACTTGGTTTATGCTTGTTATTTCTGTAAAAAGATATAACACGCCTGACAGGTTTAGAGAAGCTGGATCTCCACTCTAATTTTCTTGATGGTACCCTACCAGCTAGCGGTAAGTAGATATTGGAGACAAACAGACATATTAAACATGCAGAATAAGTACATTTTCCCAGTGACATTGTTGAACAATCTCGAGGAAAAAGATAAATAGGCTTAGCATTTCAAATTTATGGATTTCATTTTTCATTCTTTATGGATTTCAGAATTAGCAAAGTTGAGCAACTTGAAGTTTCTAAACTTGAATGGCAACGGGTTTACCGGCCCGCTTAAAATTGAAGGTAAGGATAGCTAGCCAAGCCTCGTTTCATATAAGATTAAGTGCACATAACTATAGTTAATGTTTTCTCTTGGCAGAATTGGCTAAACACAGCAACTTAGAGGTCCTAGATTTGAGTAACAACTTGTTATATGGATATGTTTCTCCATCCATTCGGAGTATGGCTTCGCTTAAAGCATTATCTTTGGCTAACAACAAACTTGATGGATCGTTACCGCAAACAGGTATGCATATTCAGTTCATACTCTAATTTCTCACCAATTCTGTGGCTGAAAATTATACTTCCCTAGGTTTCTGTGATTTGAAGAACCTTCAAGAGCTGGATCTCAGCCAGAACAATTTTAGCGGGACTGTTCCCCCTTGTGTCAGCAGATTAACATCTCTTAGACTGTTGGACCTCTCATCTAACCAATTCCAAGGAAATACTCCTTCATCCCTGACATCTACCCTTGAGTATATTGATCTCAGCCATAATTTATTTCATGGCTCATTCTCTCTCAGTTCATTTGACAATCTCACCAACCTCAGAGCTGTGATGCTTCGATGTGATAACAGTAATCTGAAAGTTGAAACTGGGAAAAGTTCAAGTTGGATTCCTAAATTTCAGTTAACCATTCTGGCCATACGAAACTGCGATTTGAACCGGATTCCAGAGTTTCTCTCTCACCAGTTTGACTTAACAGTTGTTGATCTCTCCCACAACAACCTTACAGGATTATTTCCCAACTGGTTGCTTGAAAACAACATAAACTTAGACTTCCTGAGTCTCAGAAATAATTCTTTATTTGGTCAGTTTCACTTGTCGCTCAATTCTAGTAGTGACATCTTTCTGATAGACATCTCAGATAATCACTTCCATGGTCAGCTTCAAGAAAATATAGGGAAGATGCTGCCCAAGGTATCAGCCCTTAATATCTCTGAAAATGCTTTTGAAGGTAGCATTTCCTCAGTTCGCAACATGCCCAATATGCTGTTTCTAGATCTATCTAGCAACAGATTCTCAGGAGAAGTTAAAGATAGGTTTGCAGAAAACTGCTCCAATTTGCTCTACTTGAAGCTATCCAACAACAGACTGCATGGACGATTACCAAATCTCAATCTAAGCTCTTTGTATGATTTGCATTTAAATGAAAATCAGTTCATTGGCCCTCTACCTGATGGGATGTTATGGTCCCCTCTACTATCATTCCTTGACATCAGTGCCAACCACTTGTCAGGTGAAATTCCAAGGTTCTCTGTCAACCATTCAATGCTGTTAGCAGTCAACATGAGAGACAACGCCTTTGAAGGTAAGATATCCTGTGAACTGCTAACTTCAGCTTTTCTCTTGGAGCTTTCCCATAACTATCTTTCTGGATCCTTACCATCTTGTGACTTCTCAAATCTACTTCATCTCAACTTGCAAGGAAACAAACTCAGAGGTTCGATCCCAAGAACGTTGTTCAACTCCTCATATTTGCTGACCCTGAATCTCAAAAGTAACCTGTTGTCTGGTGAAATTCCAAATTCAGTTGTTGCTTATTCTGATCTCAGGGTTCTGCTCCTGGGAGAGAATCTTTTGAGTGGTTTCATTCCTGATCAATTATGTCAATTTAAAAACATGAACATTTTGGATCTCTCCAAAAACTCATTTTCTGGTTCAATACCCCATTGTTTTAGTAACATTACTTTTGGGAGCATAAAAGAATATGAATCCAAGCTTGGAGAGTCATGGAATACAACAATACCCAGGTCTACAAGGTACAAATTTGAAGGCCTTCTAGAACGGGATATCATACGTGAGAAAGACATTGAAATCATCCAAGGAGTTGAAGTTGAGTTTTTGACAAAATTCATAACAACCATTTACAAAGGAAGTATTCTTGATCTGATGTCAGGATTGGATTTGTCCTGTAATCGCCTAACTGGTGAAATTCCACCTGAACTTGGAAAACTAAGTTGGATACATGCTCTAAACCTGTCCCACAATCAGTTGACAGGTTCCATCCCGAGTAACTTATCAAACCTCAGGCAAATAGAGAGCCTGGACCTGTCTTACAACAATTTAAGTGGAGAAATCCCAACTCAACTAGTTGGCTTGAACTTTCTGGGAACTTTTGATGTTTCATACAACAACTTGTCGGGTGAAATTCCTGATCAGGCACAATTCGGAACATATGATGAAAGTAGATACAGAGGTAACCCTGGTCTCTGTGGACGAATCATTCACAGGAGCTGCAAACTTGAAGAAGCGCCAAATATTAATGAAGAAGAACAACATGAGGATGATGAAGAAGATAAAGGTGGTGTCGACATGACATGGTTCTACTGGAGTTTCGCTTCATCCTATGTAACAATTTTAATGGGGACGGCAGCAATTCTCTGGATCAACAGGCAATGGCGGATGTTATGGTTTCATTATGTTGATCAATTTATTCATTCACTTTCAGGAATTAAAATCTATTAGTGATCTATCCATGTAACAGGCAAACTCGACTCTTGTTCCTGTAACAATAAGAGGAATTTATGTATTGAATTTGAATCAAGTGAATGAAATGTTGAGATCAATTTACGTACATGGTCAATGAATATTAATCCAACAACAAATGCAATGGTTTAGATTTATGCAATCATTTAATTATGCAAGGATCTTAATTCAAACATAAGGGAAGCCCGTGTTGAAAAGGGCAACCTTTGACAATGCATTTCGCAATTCAGTAGCCAAAGGAAAGTGCTGTCAAGCTCAAGTCGATGCCAGAGCAAAATTTCAAACCCAAGTGACTTATAATTCAAGACCAACATCAAAGTCGGTTCAAAATTCAAACTTTGTAATAAACTGTCAAAGTAGTATCCAATAGAACGTAAAAGCAAAATCAAAAAGGTCATAAACATCCTAGTTGATATGTTAGGATGATGAAGAAATTTCTACCCAAATGATAATGAGGCTGCAACGGCCCGTCTCTTGTTCATAATTAGGAAAAACACGTTAAGTAATCAAACGAAACATTTTCCAAAATTGATTAGTATTAAATTACTATTTTATTATATTGTATGTTCTTATTAGTTCAATTCACATGAAGGTGGGATAGTTACCAGAGAAGAGCATCGTAACCTTTTGAAATGTTGAAGTTGGTCTTCAGAAAGTGGTTAGTGATAGGTGCAATGATATGGATTCATATCCATGCAAACCAAGGCTGCTTCCAAGGAGAGAGATCAGCTCTCCTGCAGTTTAAGGCGTCTCTTGGCTCCAGTAAATCGAATCTTCTTCTTCCTAAATGGGATCATGATGATCCCACGAGCGACTGCTGTGCATGGGAGAGAGTCACGTGTGATTCAGCCATGGGACACGTGATTGAACTCAACCTTAGCGACACGAGGAATGCTGAAATTCAATATCCAAACTACTGTGATTTCAAGGTGTTAGTTAACGTGTCAATGTTCCAGGAAATGAAGGAGCTTAGAAGTATTGATTTGTCCTTGAACGGAGTTGCAGGTTCCATTAAAAATGAAGGTACATATGTGTGTGTATATATATGTATGGTTGAGTTGATGATTTAGATTTGTAAGATTACAGAAGTTGTATGTGATGCAGGTTTTGAAAGCCTGTCAAATTTAAACAAGTTAGAAAGCATAAATCTTCATGGTAATTGTTTCAAAAATGCTAGAATTTTTTCACCACTGAGTGCTATTCCATCATTAAAGACTTTGATTGTAAGTCGCAATCGTATGGAAGATGCCTTCCCCTTTCCAGGTACGTACTATGGCTTTTCACATTCATTTTCTGAAAGCATTAATGCCAAAGTAATAGCTTTCGTCTGTTCAAGTTTCCTACCGATGTTCTTCTACTTCCATGCTGCAGAACTTGGCAACTTGGAAAACTTGGAAAGGTTGGATCTTAGTGATAATGATCTCTATACATCAACTGAAGGTAAATTTTGGATCCCATCGTTTTACTTGCTTTGTCTACTTCTTCTTGATTAGAATTACTCCAACTTTTATTTCATTAGAATACCTAAATACATGTGATTGAGCGATGATTCAACGATCCACAGATATCATAAACTTCTCGAAGCTAATCAAGTTGAAGTTGAAGTAATTAGATTTGTCGCTGAATTACTTCAATGATGATATTTTATATTTCTTGAGCATATTACCTTCTCTCAAGTATTTAGATCTGTCTGAAAATCGATTGAAGTGGCCACCATTTAACCAAGGTATGCGTATGACTTGTGTTTTATTTTCCAATCTTCTCTTAATGACTTGTGTTAGTTGCAACCATTTCTTCACTTGATTTTATTCCATTTTTCCACCCATTTGATCTAAATGCATGTTGCCAACATTAGATCCTCAGACATTTGCATTATGCGTTCTGTTGCCTCTGATGTAGGACTTGGAAATTTGAACAATCTGACAGTACTCAAAATTAGAGATAATTACCGATTGAATGGAAGTACACAGGCAATACAGGGTAAATCACTCTACTTGACATGTCTAAAGAACATTGTCATCAACTAGTGAAACCAAAATCATGTTGTTTCTGAGTTGATTATGGATCAACTAGTAACCATGATGTCTCTGTCCTATTTTTTCAACTTTCACAGGTTTGTGTGGCTTGAACAGACTTGAGGAATTAGATCTCAGCGAAAATTATTTCAGAGGCAGCATTCCTGATTGCTTAGGAAATTTGACATCTCTTAGAATATTGAACCTTTCCAGGAACAAATTTGTCGGGCAAATTACTTCCTCATGGTTATCTAGCCTCAGCTCCCTCCAGGATATTGATTTCAGGCATAATCTTTTCGAGGGCTCATTCTCATTCAAGGAATTTGGCAACAATTTCAGGCTTGAAGTGGTCCAATTTAAAAGCGATACTAACAAATTCATGGTTGTGACCGATTATCCTGGCTGGGTTCCACCATTTCAGTTGCAGGTTCTTGTCCTACAAAATTGTAATCTTGATTCTGTTCCTGATTTCTGTTTCATCATTCCAAACTGAAGATGATCGACTTGTCCAGCAACATAATAAATTCATCATTTCCAAATTGGTTGTGTAAGAATAATACAGGACTTGAGTACATCAGTCTCAGGAATAATTGCTTCGTGGGCCAAATTCATGATCTACCAACAAACCTTTCTTGGTTGGATTTCTCTTACAATTGCTTCGGGCAGTTGGGTGAGATGAGAGGAAAGATGATTTTAATTCCAAACATGAAGTTTCTCAACTTGTCCCAAAATAATTTCCAAGGTGATTTTCCCTTCTCTCTTGGACAGGATTGTAAACTGATAAGTTTAGATTTGTCCTCTAATAATTTCACAGGGGAAATACCAGAAGAGTTGGTTTCAAGTTGCAGCTCATTGGTGATTCTGAAGCTATCTTG
The DNA here is from genome assembly GCA_948192965.1 of Dalechampia spathulata. Taxonomy (NCBI): domain Eukaryota; kingdom Viridiplantae; phylum Streptophyta; class Magnoliopsida; order Malpighiales; family Euphorbiaceae; genus Dalechampia; species Dalechampia spathulata. Next base: position 3,336 of record CANYBF012874472.1, on the reverse strand, counting down.
TAATAATTTTCATGGCCGGATATTCCCGAATCAACTGAACTTGACGAGCTTATGGACTCTGAAATTGAATGACAACCAATTCACAGGAAATCTACCAAGTTCGGTCAGCAGGGCTAATAGTCTCAGGGTATTAAATGTTGGCAACAACCGCTTCCATGGTGAGATTCCAGGCTGGATTGGTAACCAGACACGATTGTATTACATCATCATGCAAGATAACCTTTTGAAAGGTCAGATTTCATGTGGACTTTTTTCGTCCGCTTACATAGATCTTTCATACAACACTTTGTCTGGATCACTGCCTTCCTGCTTCAACCAATCAAAAGATCCATTTCTTAATTTTCGTGGAAATCCATTGCATTTAAATCTGCAAGGCAACATGTTCTCTGGATCAATACCAGAAGCTTTTCTCGATTCTTCAAGCCTGTTGACATTGGATTTGAGAGATAATGAATTGTCTGGCAACATTCCGAGAATATTTGGTAAATTTCCGAAACTGAGGCTTCTCGCATTAGCTGGAAATCATTTGAATGGCAATCTTTCAAATTGGTTGTGTCAGCTGAAAGAGATCAGCTTTTTGGATCTCTCGAGAAACTCTTTCTCTGGGTCCATACCCAACTGTTTATCTGATCTCTTCTTCGCGACCGAAGGGCCGAATGATGCTTTTGGTTTCGAAGTATTATCTTCGCTTTCTATCTTTCTGGAGGGTTTTTACGATGGAGATTTCATAGGCAAGGCAGATGTTACAAACGAATACACTTTCACACTCAATGTAAAGGAAGAATTTGAGTTTGTTACGAAGCGCAGAGGCGACACATATAAGGGCTGCATTCTCGAAATGATGACCGGGATGGATTTGTCACAAAATAACCTAACAGGACAGCTTCCCTCTGAACTAGGAAACCTGTCCCAGATTCGGGCATTGAACCTATCCCACAACCAGTTGAGAGGATCCATCCCCAAATCTTTCTCCAATCTTTTGCAACTAGAGAGCTTAGATCTCTCTTGGAACACTTTAAGCGGAGAGATACCCTTGGAATTAATAGATCTGAATTTCCTGGCAGTGTTCACTGTGGCACACAATAATTTATCAGGAAGAATTCCTCCGCTGAAGGGTCAGTTCGGTACGTTTGAATGCAGCAGCTATGAGGGGAACCCATTTCTCCGTGGACCACCTTTAGACGACTTGTGTAGTCGTAATAAATCATCTCCAACACCAAATCCATTACCACCAGAATCAGATGAAAAATGGTACAACATAGATGAAGCTGTGTTCTTTATAAGCTTTTCGGCATCCTTTGCTGTGTTTTGTGTGGGAGTCATCACTCTGCTTTACGTCAATCCTTACTGGCGACGGAGGTTGTTCTATTACTGTCAGGAATTTATGTTTTCATGTTATTACTTTTTGTATGATTATTTGTTCAAATATTTCCTTCCTCCATATTGTTAATGTATATTAAAATAAAAATTAAACATTCATAAAAAAAGTACGTGGAGTGAAAGAAATGATAACAGTAATTTGGGTTGATTGACCTTACAGTAAAAGAAATGATAACAGCCTGGGAATATATATATTATATATGTGATACTGATTGACCTTACAGTAAAAGAAATGATAACAGTATATATTTTAAATATAATTATTTTACTCTAAAATTTAATTTAGTTCTTATCAAATTTGAGCTTGGCTTAAATGCATGAAAAACAATTTTCAAATAAATACTCTCTTTTATATTATATTAATTAATTTATCATATAATAAATTTTTAATTGAATAAAACAAAAATATACCTTTAATAATCATTTTACATATTTACAACAATATTTAGATAATGAAGAGCTGCTTTACAACTCGCAAATAAAGGATAGAGAAATAATGAAGAGCAAACAATATTCTGCTTCGATGCTAGAGATAAAACAAACCGAGGATACAAAAGTTGAAGAAAATAATGAGATAAAAGTAACAATGGAGTATATTTTTAAAATATAATTTTAAATGATACATATAAAAATGTTACTATAAAATCGATATATATAATAATGTAATTTTATGAGAGTTAAAATTATGACTTATAATATAATTTTAAATAATATATATAACAATAAAATTGTGTGTTATAATAGAATTCTATTAAGATTAAAATTACATCTTAGAATAAAAATTTTAATATTATCTATAAAAATAATAATATTTTACTAGAATTAAAAAAATATTGTATAAAATGACATAAAATAATTGTGATCAGGGAAGACTCAATTCAAAAATAATAAGTTTTTAATTTCTTTACTTTTTGCTGTTACTTTCTTGTTATTTGATTTCAGTTTTAGTTATGTTTACGTTCTCTTTCTATGTTTACAGGACTTGCTTTAGTTTAGTTTTTAGTTAATGAATATATAATTTTATAATGAATTAATTTTAGTCATTTGATAGTTAGTCATTAGGGTTTATTTACTTAGCTTGAATTTAATTTTTATTTGCTTAGTTATCATTTGATTAGATCTTAATTCTATTTCCTTTTGACTTAATTTTTAATTTTTATTTTATTTTATTTTATTATTTTTTTTATTTTTATTATTTTACGGTTACTGTTTTTATCTCAAGTTCTTTACTTCTCATTTTTTTAATTTCTTAGTTGCAGTTTTTCAAGTTTTGTTGGATCATATTTAAAATATTAATATTTTAATTTTCTTTTGACTTTTATCAATACTAGAGTTTCTTAACGTGCGTTGCACGTTAGGATAAATTTTTTGACCCGTCATTTATAATAATTTTATATTTTATGTTTTCAAATTTTTTTGACCCGTCATTTATAAGGATTATATATTTATTTAAAATATTATTTATATAATATTTTCATCCATTTTTTTTATAAAAAATGAGAGCAAATATTAATATTAATTAGCATAATATTAAATTGAATTAAATTTTATATAATTATCTTGTTAAATTTGAAAAATGTATACTTTAATATGAATTAATATAATATTAAATTATTATATTATTATTAAAATTAACAAATTCAAAATGTAAACTAATGTATAATTTAAAGATAAATAATACTCATTTTATTTATATTTATTAGGTACTCAATTTTATTCAAAGTTAAAAACTACTAATTTTATTCGAATAGAAATACTATTCATTTTATTTATATTTGTTAGCAACTAAATTTTGAATTAAAAAAATTACTAATTTTATTCAAAGATAAATATTACTAATTTATCATTGATTACATATTAATTATTAAATATTTCATTATTAAGATAATTATGTAAAATATAATATAATTTAATATTATGCTAATTAATATTAAGACATCAATTTTTCAAATTTAA
>CANYBF012873538.1:0-18809 GCA_948192965.1 Dalechampia spathulata | reverse complement strand
TTTTCTCTACTCTCTACTATTTATTTCGGCTTGCTAATTTTGTGAATTATTCACTATTTGATTTGGCTTTACGTGTTTGCTATTTAATATCTTGGTTTTACGTTTTTAATTGTTCTACTGTTTTTAAAGGGGAGCTTTTCGTAAATTGATTATTTTTAATTCCGCATTTTTTAATTTTTGAAATTAAAGTTGTTTTCTGTTTGTTAAAATTAGCGTACTAATTTTATACATTCGTGAAAAATTTTCAAAGTTTTAATTTCGTGACAATTCACCCACCTCTTGACTACTGCTTTGGGACTAACACTATTAAAATCATACACGAAAGCCATTTGGGGGAGAAACAGTTACAGAATATACCCATTGACTCAGTTTTCTCCTAACCTACTGTTACTTGTCTAGGGCTTTATGTCGGATTATTTGCCTGAGGATTTGTTGATCAAGATTCTGTTAAGGTTGCCCCTCAAATGTTTCTTCAGGTTCAGTTGCGTTTGTAAATCTTGGTCTGAGGATTTGTTGATCAAGATTCTGTTAAGGTTGCCCTTCGAATGTTTCTTCAGGTTCAGTTGCGTTTATAAATCTTGGTCTGCTCTTCTTTCCGATCCAAAATTCATATACAAGAAACTGCTTTTTGATGGTGATGATGCCAATGAGAATCCATGTCCTTCCGTTCTGGTTAAATGCTGCGCTTCTTATTTGTCTACATCTCATATACAACATATTATCTTGTGATTCATTTGAAATGTCTGAACCTCAAGCAATTCCTTATACTGAAGCTACCATGAACAACATGTCAGATTTATTGATATTGGGTTCTTGTTGCAATGGTTTGTTTTGTTTTCGTGATGTATATCAGGATTATCGACATGAATGTAATCTGGTTTTGTGGATCCCTTGGACATCTGAAATCAAGTTGGTACCGGAATCTGCTGCTTCTGGGGAATTTGTTGACATAATATCAGTTGATTTTGGACTTGATAGGAATACTAATGATTGCAAGATACTTAAGATTTCTCGGATGCCCATGAACTCGAAGCATCATGTTGGTGATTTTGTATACTGTATATTTTCTTGATGATGGTCATCATTGGTATTTCAGTTGTTCAAACCATGACTTTCACTAGTTGATTGCATGTGATGATGGTAGGATGTGTATTGCTTGTTTTGATTTGAGGTATGAGGCATTCAGAACAACTCCTCTACCAGATGCTATGCTTAGGTACCATAAAAACCACATGAATTTCAGTTTGAATGATTCTGTTGCTTCACTCCTCGCTCCTGATGACAGCATGGAGTGAAGGAATCATGGAACAAATTGCTGACCATATCACCTCTTGTTGGTATGGAGAAGCCTTTGGGATTTTCCAGAAAGGGAGATATTTTCTTCGCTACAAGGAGTGGAGGACTACTCATGTGGGATCCGACTGTCAAGCAATTTGAGATAGAGGGATTGCCAGAAACCGTGCAAATCGTGGCTTTATAAGCATTGAATTCTTGAAACAATTATAGAGATAATCCAGTTGGAGGCAAGGTTGTGTTATACAATGGTGTTTTGCATAGTGATTAATAAAAACAAATAATCCTCTTAGCTTTTGAACATTTTTTATTTAATCATTAACTTAAATATTATAATTATTGAACGTTTTATTTTTAAATTAATATATAAATAATTAAATGTTAATAATTAATAGTCAATAATTAAATACTAGGAAAATAACTAACAATTGTTAAAATAACTAATCATTATTAAAATTAGAATAAAAATATTAACAATTACTAAAATTATTTTTGTAACTTTTCAAAAAAAATGTAAAAGTTCAAATACTAAAATAATAACTCATACATATGTGTGTGTGTGTTTGTGTATATCAAGTATAATCAATTTTCAATTATATCTAATTATAACAATTTATCATTTGTAATGAAAACATTTACTACTACATATCAAGTACATACAACACGTATTTCAAAATATATGAACATTAAAAATAAATTAATTTGTTTGTTTAGTTCCTTTAACTTATTATTTATCATTAAGAAAATTTCCTAAAAAACAAAAACAGAAAAATTGCAAATACATCTTTTTAAAAAAAATTACAAAAGTAATTTATTATCAAAAATATTTATAAAATAATACTTTCAAAATTTCACATAAATTTAATAAGGTTCAATGTAGATTTAATAGAAAAAATCATAACTATTACTTTTACAAAGGATTAAAAATCAATTGCAAAATAAAATGGATTATAATTGTAATTATTTCTAATTTATTTTAATATAAGATGATTTTATGAATGGATGAATAATGCATTTCATTTTTTTATTAGTTGATATTGTATACTTTTTTACAAGAGTATTGCCTGATATCTTTAAATTAAGCCACAAAGATTAGTATTGTTATTATAAGTATTATTTTGCTCCATTTTCGTGGATTTTCCTATCTCATGTCATATTAATATATATAGTAATACAACTTCTCTAAGTTAATCACAACCCTATAAAGAGATGTTCTCATCCTTTTGTCATGAACATGATCTTTTTTTTAAAGTATTGGGTTTGTTCTTGGGACAGAAGAGCATGGTTAAGCCCATAACAGTGAAATCCAGCCATTAATATGTGTTAGCTTTAGATTTCAATTCTTGTTCAATCAAATCAACAACGACTTGCTTCATGGTTCCTTCACACCACATTCAAACGTTACCCACATATCGACAAGCAATATTTCAATTTATGATAAAAAAATATATGAAATACTATTTGTTTGGTGTAGAAGTGAAAGAAATTTTCAATTTGATGTAAAATAGTATTTAGCTGTCAAAATGACTAGCAACCATGATAACATGACGAGGATAGAAGAGTTAGATATCATTTAAAGTAGTGACCGATAGTCACATCAGCCTATAGATTGCCCTGTTGGTATTTCAGGGGTGCAGATGGTAACCTTCATTGATTGATTATGTGTGTGATGAAGATGGTAGGATGTGTATTATTTCTTTTGATTTGAGGGATGAGGCATTCGAACAACTCTTCAACCAGATGCTATGCATGGATACTAGGCATATCCCAGCACGGAGTCAATCGATATGGGGCAACTTTCCAATTTGGATAAAAAATATGAAATATTACTTGGCTGTTAGAATGACTGCCCGACTATAATGACATGACGAGGAGAGAAAAGTTAGATGTTATTTAAAGTGGCAGCCAATGTTCATATTAGTCTATTACTTTTTAAAAATATATAATATATAAATATTATTAAAAAAATATAATGATTGATAAATAATTAATTGTTAATAATACTATTATTATTATTAATTGTATAATTAAATTATAATGACTAAAAAATGATTAGATAAAATTAATAATAATAATAATTTGTATAATGTTTATATTATTATTTTGTAATAATAATAATCTTAATAATAATAATAATAATAATAATAATAATAATAATATCAAATATTTATACAAATAAAATTTGTCAATAATAATATTTATAAAATATTAACAATAATAATATTTATAAAATATTAACAATAATAATATTTATAAAATAATAATTAATATAATTAATGCCTACAAATAATAATACTAATAATTACTAAAATAATAATAATAATAATAATATCATTCATTTACTACTCATATAATATTATTATTAATAATTATACAATTACTACTAATATCATCTAATATTAAATATTACATTATTATTAATATTAAAATTATCATCCATCAATTTCATAATCATTACAAAATAATAATATAAATATTACACAAGTTATTATTATTAATCATTACAATATAATTATACAATTATTAATAATATTATTATTATTAAATAAAATTATTAATATAATTATACAATTATTATTAACATTATTATAAAATATTTGTATAAAAGATTATTATAAATTTCATTTGTATAAATATTTGATATTATTATTATTATTATTATTATTATCATTACAAAATAATGATATAAATATAAATTATTGTTAATAATTTTATCTAATCATTATAATATAATTATACAATTATTAATAATAATATTAACCATTGGCTGTCATTTTAAATGACATTCAACTCTCTCCCCTCGTCACGTTATTTCATGTTTTTACACTAAACAAGTAATATTTCATATTTTTTTTACCTCAAATCAAGAAGTTGCGCCATATCGACGGACTCCATGTTGTTATCAGCAAAGAGGAAAGAAGCAATAGAATCATTCAAACTGAAAGTTATGGGATATCCCCAATACCCATGCATAGCATCTGGTAGAGGGGTTGTTCTGAATGTCTCATTCCTCAAATCAAAAAAAAAAAAAACAATACACATCCTACCATCTTCATCACACAGAGTCAACCAATGAAAGTTACCATCTGCACCCCAACAAGGGCGATCTACAAGAGAGTCTAGAATAGGCAGGAGAACATCAATTGTTCTCCAGGAATCATTTTTTATGCTATATAATTCGGTCAAGTTGTGCAGTCCACCAACAGGATTCTTGGAATACATCCGAGAAATCTTGCAATCATTAGTATTCCTATCAAGTTCAAAATTAACTGATATTATCTCAACAAATTCCCCAGAAGCATCGGATTCTGGTACCAACTTGATTTCAGATGTCAAAGGGTTCCACAAAACCAGATTACATTTGTGCCAATAATACTCATGTACATCACGCAAACAAACCAAGCCATTGCAACAAGAACCCATTATCAATAACTCTGACATGCCGTTCATAATATCTTCATATAAAGGAATCTCTTGAGGTTCAGACATTTGAAATGAATCCCCAGATAAAAGAACGCTGCGTTTAACCAGAACGGGAGGACACGGATTCTCAGTGGCATCATCACCATCAAAAAGTAGTTTCTTGTATATGAATTTTGGAACGGAAAAGAGGAGCACACCAAGATTTACAAACACACTCGAATCTGATGAAACATTTTTGGAACCAACCTTAACAGAATAATCCACCATGAAGCCCTAGACAAGTAACAATAGGTAGGGGATAGGCCCCGTCTTTCATGCCAGCTGGTATTTTCACCTTATTATTGTTTTTTTAAAATAGTTTGTTTTAAATTGTTAATTAATACAAGGAATTGGATAGGAGAAATATATATTAATATATCACTTTTTAAATTTATTTTCATAATTATGATTATAATTCTCGCTTTGAATTATCTATTATCATATATTTGTATTAATATTATGCATATTCAATACTCTATTGGTGTACATTAAATAATTATATAGATTTATTTTGATTTAAAATCAAACTATTTTCTCTTAAATTCATATTAAGATAATTCAAAAAATATATATCTATTTAAAAACTAGATATATATGTCAATTAATATAAAAAATAAAAAATTACATCAAACTTTCATAATAATTTAATTTTTAATATTACATAATTGTCTAAAAAAATAAAAACAATATGTTAGATAATATTGTTTATATTAAATGTATATCGTTTTATATATTTTTTTGAATAAATTAATTAAAAATAATATCAAAATAATATATTATTTATAATTTTTATGAAATTTTTTGATAATTTCAATTTGTAAACTAATTTTGAAAAAAACCATATCACTTATTCAAAAGTGTTTACATCGAGAAGAGTATATTATAATTAATTAATTAATAATGACCAACTACTTAAACTATAGTCAAATTTTTATATTATAATTAATTAAATGTAAATTAGCATTCACATTGAACTAAAATTATTTTTCTATTAATTTATTTATATATATGATCTAATGGCAATTTGTATATTTTTGATAGCTTAATTAATCTATTTTATGCATAAAAACTTACTAGAACAATTATGTTTATGTGTTTTACCAATATTTTAGATAAAAAATAAAAAAGATTGATAAAAAGACATATTTTAACTTGGGTTTATCAAAAGATAAAATATCAAGTGCTTATAGCTAGTGATTATGGATATAAGAAGAGTAAAATTCATAAGATTTTGTCAGCTTGAGATTTTGAAGTTCAAAGTTTGTATTTCTGATTTGAGATCAATTTAAATAAGAGATAACAAGTTAGAGTTATCATCATAGGAGATTATTTATTTATTTTAATAGTTATTTTTCCGTCTCTATAAATGAGAGACTTGTTCCCATTATATAATAAGTTAGAATTCTCCTTGTTACATCTTTTATTTTCATGTTTCATTTCTTATTTCTTTTTCTTTATTTATTTTTATATTGTTGCTAATGAGGCACGCCTAGACAATTTTTATCTCCAATTGAAAGCAACACAATAATTCATTATTCATGTATGTGAGATCAAAACGAGCTTAATTTCTTTGACCCTCACTATTCGCTTTAATTTCAAAAATCATAGAACTACATTGTTTTTGGAAGCATGTAATATTGTGTCCATTGCACAAGTTCAATTGCAATAAATTATCATAAAAATTGTTTGATCCATAATTTTCTCTCGACTTGTTATTTATAGCACTTAAGGAGTTATTATTCCTCATATAATTTCTAACTTTTCTTATGAATTATCACGATCTAGTTTGAACAATACAAGAATTTTGATTGTTAGCGTGAATCAGATTCTTCTAGCTCTTTACATGGTTGTTGATAGACTAATGAAAGGTTTACTCCATTGTGTCTATTTGACAATTAGAAGTGATTGTGTAGTTGCTAATTGATTATGAGAAACTGCTTCCATAATTATAACCGATTTAATGAGTTGGTTTAGAATAATTAATGAATGGATGATTATGCAACGAATATTAATGATTGTTAGCTTTTGATTGGGAGACTTTTATTTGAATATTTTTCAAAATCATATTTATTAATTTTTTTACTTTTCTGATTACTTATTTCTTTCAAAACATTTTCTTGCAAATGATCGAAGGATTTTCTCGTCCATGGGGGATCGACCCTCTTTTACATACTGTAAAATTTATAATTTTTTCACATCAAAAATAGGAATTTAATTTGACGAATTTTACATTCAATCAATACATACATACATACATACATACATACATACATACATACATACATATATATATAAGAGAAAAAATTACATAACTTTTATATGTCAATAACAATTATTTAAGTTATTATTTATTATAATTTATTGTAGTATAACATAAGTAAATTTGTGTCTACAATAATATTTCTAACCATGATACTTTGATGTATAATATGTACTTGATTTCTTGTTGAGTAATTATTTATAGATTAATTTAATATCTATGAAAAACAATTAGAATTTCATTTTTTATAATTATAAAAATCTTGTAGCTTAATCAAAATAAAAAATAATATGATTTATATATTAATTTAGTATGACGGAATAAAAATTAGTATTTAATTTGAAGTAGATATTATAAAAGAAATTTTTTAGTCTAAATTTGTAAATCAACTAGTGAATTTCAAAAATAATTTTATGTTTCTTTAACATATTCTTATAAATATGAATATGCATAATTCTACTCCTATCTAGTATTGAAATACATAATTCAATAAATGAAGTTTAAAGGGATTGAATTATAGATATTTTTGATGATTTAAGGCATGAAAATAGCCAACTAGGATTTCACTCGTCACTTGATATTATGTTCTATGAGTTGAGGTACATGAAAAATTCATATAAAAGTACACAGAAGCCTATGCATGTCAAAGTTTTAAGTTCACAAGACGTAATTAGAGATAAATCATTCTAGAATTATTGTTTAATAATTTTTTTTAATGTTTGAATGGAAATCAATATTTATATTTAAATATAAATCTTTTTATTAATTCAATTTTTCATACAAGATATTGGTATTAAATAGCCCTTGTGTAAGAGATGAGAGACAAGTAGCAAAAGTTAATTCCATGAAGAAATTGGAGAAAAATCATTTTAAGACATAAAAATAGCCAACCGGGATTCCTCCCGTCACTTAGCATTATGTTCTATGAGTTGGAGTTGCATGAAAAATTCAACGGTTAAACTCAGGAGCTAAAACCTCAAACACATCCAACTTTGCTGGAAATGACTACTGGATTATCTTAACGACTGTTATAAGAAGGATTTCATGCTCATAAAGAGATGGCATGCAAGGTTTCTGGCATTCCATCTGTCTGAAATTGTCTGATCAATTCTGTAGTCGGATCCTATAAGAGTAGCTGTCCACACCATGTAGCCAGCAACAGATGCCCGTTCCTCGAAAATCTCAAAGGTTTCTTCATATCGTAAAGAGATGATGATAGGGTGAACAATTTGATCCATGATTCCTTCACACCATATTCAAACATTATCCACATATCGATCCACTCCACATCGTTATTAACAGTGACGAGCAGAGCAACAGAATCGTTGAAACTGTTAAATGCATAGTATCTCCCCATAGCATCTGGCATTGGAGCTGTTCTGAATGCCTCGTCCGTCAAATCAAAAGAAACAATTTGCTTTCTACAAACAACATCGCAAGGAGCCACCCAGCGAAACTCACCATTTGCACTCGTATGATTCGCTGTAGGGTGACCATTAGGATCGTATAGAGGAGGCACGACCACATCAATTCTTCTCCACGACTCATTTCTTACGCTATATACCTCAACAAAGTGTACAGTTTTTTTTTACCATTGGAATTACGGTATTTAACCTGAGAAATCTTAAGTATCTTGCAATCACTATTATTCCTATCAAATCCAAAATCAACCGGCTCTAAGCTAGCAAAGTCATAAGTGGGAGGGGTTGAAGCTTCGGATTCCGGTATGATCTTAATTTCAGACGTCAAAGGATTCCATAAAACTAGATTACATCTTCGCTCCAAGTCCACAACATGGAAAACAGTATTATGATCATATAAATCACGAAGACAAACCAAGCCATTGCAGTAAGAACCCACAATTGACACATCTGACATGTTGTTCATAATATCTGATTATCGGCTCGTAACATTAATGATTCTGAGATGGTCCAAAAAACATTAGTGAAATCAAATCATGGCTCCATGGATAAAGAAAGAACAAGACCATCAAAAATATCAATTTTCTCTTCATTTCCAATTTTCTTCTCGATTATATCTTTTTGTAGGCTTGGTATTTTATAAAGGATGTAGATAACTCTTCTGTTTCTTTAAACCTTTGTAATTTTTGCAACTCTATTCTCTAATATTCTTGCTACCTCATGCTAGTGTTCAAATGGAAACCTCAAACTCTCAAGAAACATATAGATAACGGAAACCTGCCATTATATACATATATGTTTCCTATCCCATCACATCAAAGTTAGAACACTAATCAGCAACCCTTCAATCCTTATAAATCATAATAATAGTAAAAATAATGCGGACCAATAAGTGGACATTTATGGAATTTAAAGGGATGCCGTTCCTTAAATTGTGAAGATATAGGGACCTTGGGTTTCATTTGATGGTGTGTGTGAGCAAAAAAACAAAAAAAAAAAAGTGTAGAAGGAGAGCTTCAAGGAGCAATACTAGAAAAGAGTTAGTACTATGTTTATTCTCTATCAATAAAATTTGTGTGTTGTGTTTAAATTCTACTATTATCTTTTACGATAATATTCAAATCTTAACACTTATATTGCCGACATCTGGTATGAGAGTCTAGTTTCAATTGGTTAAGTTATTTATAATAAAATAACTTCAAGTTTGAGTACTCAACCAATTCAACAAATACAATTAATAATTTTCAAGTTCGATGGTAAAAACAATTTTGCAATGTGGAAGCATTTGATGAAGTTGTTTCTAATGAGCAATAGTTATGGAGAAATTCTAGAGAAAGGTATTGATGAACAAAAATCATCAATCAGATCAATCATTCAATGAACAAACCTTATTTTTAATTTTTCAATTTGTTAAGCGTACCTATTCTTAAAAAAATATTTCAAGCCAAAACTGCTAAAGAGGCTTAGAATACATTACTTTAAGACTTATGAAGGTGTAAATTCAATCAAAAGAACAAGATTAAAAGGCTTGAAAAGGTTGTACAAGTTGGAGCGGGGCAAAGATGAAAATATTCATGATTATCATAAGTACAAAAACTAGTCAATGACTTAAAAGAAAACTGTGATAAAATTGAAGAGAAAGATGTTGAAAAGATTTTATGCACATTGATAATGAGATTCGATTATATGCTAACAATTATCGAGGAACCTAAAGATATTTTTACAATGACTCTTAATGATCTACAAGTTTCATTATCACATGACACTTAACGAGATTTGATTCTTCGATTATTTTTCATCTGACTCTAATCAAACTTGTAGATCATTAAGAGTCACATGAAATATGAATGAATGAAAGATCACAAAACACATTAGAGTAAGCTTTAAAAGCTCAAATAAATTTAAAGGGAGGAAAAGAAATTAGAATCAAAGCAAAACAAAATTTCAGAGATCAGAATAATAGAGGCAAAGCAGGCAGAAATTTTAGAACCAACTTCAGACAAGAATTTAGAGGTAATAAATTCTTTCTAGAGTTTTACTAGTATTTAAGTATTAATGTTTAATTGTTTATATATTGATTTTAAGTTAAAATATTGAATAATTATAATGTTTAAATTAGTAATTAAATAAAAATATTCAAAATAAACAGAAAAGTTAAAGCTAATAGATGATTCATTTTTAATTAATCATTGTGCAAAACACCATTGTACAACACAGCCTTAGCCTTCCAGTGGATTATATCTATAATTGTTTCAAGAATTCAATGTTCATAAAGCCACGATTTGCAAGGAATCTAGAAATCCCATTAAGAAAATAGCGATTTTGTAACCAACAATTCTGTTACAAATTCATTATAAATACAGCTTTGTAACATAATATAATTCATCTCAATAATCATCAATAATTATTTGTAACGGAATACATTATCCATTACAAATTTTTAACTATTTTCTATTAAAAAATGGTAATGAATTTATAATAAATAATTTTTTCGTTACAAAATATTAGAGTTTAACTCTTCCATTACAAAAAATAATAATTTTATTTTTAAATTTTACAAAATTAAAAATTTTAAATAAAATATAAAGCTTAACATCATTACATACATCTTATAATTCTCAATTACTTATTAAAATAATATTTTATCATTTATATTATCACATTTAACTTTAACATTTCTTCAACATGCATCTCACCTCTACTACATATATTTCTCTGCAATTTTGTAACACAACTTTTATTTATTATATTTACTAAATACAAACAAGAATTATTCTTTATATATAAATATATATATATATATATATATATTAATATGTATTAATTATTATTAATGCTCTAACTATTAGTATGTAATTAAAAATTATTATTTAATAATATATAATAGTTAATAATAAAAAAATATATAATAGTAATATATTTTAGAGTTGAGAATGAACCTTATAGAATTAAAATCAAGTTAAATACTAAGCTAAAACAATTTCATATGAACAAAATTAAATTACACTAAATTAATAAAACTAAACTAAAAATTTTAATTTGGTTTAAAAAATTTTAAAATTTTGTTTCAACTTAAACTATATCAAACCTAAATTTATTTACTATTTTAAAATAATTTAGAATATTAATCAATTATCAAACTCATAAAAATTGATTTAAATTGAAACTAGTAACAACTTTTGAAATATGTATCAAATAATTTCTTATCTTAAATTTTTATATATATACAAATAAAATAATATACACTTAACAACATAAATTTATTACATAAATAAATTTTAATTTTATTAATATTATATTATAACTAATATTCTTATTAATCAATTTATATCCAAGATATTATTAAATCAATTTAATAAATGAATTAAATGAATTAGACATATTTAAAAATATCAATTTAGTTATATTTATATATTTAGAAAAATTAGTTTATATGAATCAAATATTAATGAGTTCAAGCTTGCTCACTTACATAATGAGTTTTAAAATCGAGTTTGAGTTTGATTCATTTAGCTTAATGAATAAGCTTGATTAAGCTTTGCGAATAAACTTGATTGAACTTTTATTAAATCGAGTCTTTAAGTAGTTTACAAGCTTTAACTCATTTACACCTCTACTCATAGTATCTTAAGAAATTCCATAGAAGTATCGGATTCTGGTACCAACTTGATTTCAGATGTCATAGAGTTCCATAAAACCAGATTATATTCGTGCCGATAATCCAAATCAGGTACTTCACGCATGCAAACGAAGCCATTGCAACAAGAACCCTATAACAATAATTCTGTCTTGTTTTTCATAATATCTTTAGGATAAGGAATCTCTCTAGGTTCAGACATTTCAAATGAATCACAAGATAACAAAGAGAAAAATACATAAGGCCCTCGAGGAACGAGCACTGCGTTTAACCACAACAGGAAGACATGGATTCTCATTGGCATCATCACTGTCATGAAATAGTTTCTTGCATATGAATTTTGGATCGGAAAGAAGAGCACACCAAGATTTACAAACGCACCTGAATCTGATGAAACATTTGAGAGGCAACCTTAACAGAATCTTGATCGACAAATCCTCAGGCAAATAATCCGGCATAAAGCCCTAGAGAAGTGACAGTAAAGTAGGGGTTGTTATTCTATTACTGTTTCTCGCTCGAGTTGGCTTCGTGTATGATTTTAATTGGCTGCTAACTTATCAGTCAGGCTCCAATTCTTGCATCCCAGCTGGTATTTTCACCTGATATTATTTTTAAAAATAATTTGTTTTAAATTGTTAATAATTATAAGGAATTAGTTATTTTTTTAATTTATTACTACATTAGATGTGATATTAGGAGATTAATAAATATTTACATACTGAATTTTTAAAAATACATAAATGCAAAGAATAAAGGAAGAAAGTATAAAGGAATAAAAACTCAAGTAATTAGTGGAATAATGAGTAGATAATCTTCGAATCCAACGTGTGGGAGTGTAAGCAAAAGAATATTAATTAATTAATTAATTACAATAATCAATAAAGAATAATTATGTACTTTGAGTTTGGGAATTCCATTTTATTTTATATTTTATTTTTAAATAGAATAATATAAAACTTAGAATCAATTTCATATTATATACAAGTTGCTTGTAGTTTCATTTTATGCCTTATCTACAATCTAATGCCTTTCCAATCAAACACCTTTTTTTATATTACTATATATTTAAATCATATCTTTTTTAATAAAATGAAAACCCCTCTTTCGGATATCTACTATTAAATTAATTATCATATCATAATTATATTAATTACACAAAACTGATTGATATTAATTACAGAGAGCTGAGAGAGAGAATCGAGAAAGAAGAGAAAAAATTATAGTTTCTCTTTTAAAATTATCATTATTGTTATTTCTAATTACCATTATTATTATATTATTACATTTTATTTTAGATAATAACTAATTTAATTACCAATTAATCTAAATGAGTTATAATTGGATTTGTAATTATTATTTGAGGTGAAAAATATTTTTTGAATTAATTTTTTAAGTTTAAAATTTTTTATAAATTATTTTTTGAAAACGTGTCTATCTATGGCTTCATTAATATGAAAAAGTAATTTTTGATCTTATTTATTATTTCTTTGTTAAAAACAATGTTTGGAAATATTGTTTAGAAAATAAAATAAAACATATAATTTTTCAAAAAATATTTTATAAAAAACCAATAATTCAAAAAATATTTGTTATCTCGAACCATAATTTTAAAAAAATTCTATCTATTTTTTATAAATCATAATTTCAAACAACAATATTAATAAAATAAATTTCCACATCAAGCGAATAATAGTAATTATTATACTAGAAACCTTTTGAAAATTAAGAAAATGGAGCCTTAAGGTTGTACTAGAATGGAAGTTTAAAAATTTTAAATTTAAAAATATATTTGGTTTGATATAGTTTTTAAAAATTGTAATTATTAGTTTAAAAATCAAAATAATAGAAAAAATTAAGATAAAAAATTGAACTGAATTTATTAAACTAAAGTTAAAATTGAATTCAATTTGATTTATAGATTTTCAAATTAAAAAAATTTTAATTTAATTCAATTTTACATATTAAAAAAATTTAATTTAATTTAACCGTCCCAATAAAAGTTAAAAGCAGCAAAAAATAAGCAAAATTAATTATTGCAATTATTGTGTAGCAATCGATTAGTGAGTGGATTGTTGAGTTCCTTTTGGAGACCAACAATTTTGATTTTCACTTTATTCTTTTAAGAATGGGATTCTCTCTCTCTCTCTCCCTCTCTCTCACATATAATATATATATATATATATATATATTAGAGATGTAAATATATCAAATTAAGTTAAATTTTCTAAATTTTCCATATCCTTGCTTTATATTTAATAATTTGTATTAGATGATAAAATAACATAATTCATTTAAAATCAATTTGAAAATAATTTATGATTAATGAATTTAAATTTAGATTAATTATCACCAAATTATATCCGTGTTGATTTGAAAATTACACATAAATGAGTTGAATTTTGAATTGAGTTAATTTATATAATTCAAATTTAATATATATTATATTTATAACTCTTTTTCAGTAAATAGGTAATATATGAGTCATTTTTTTAATTATTGTTATTTAATATAAGTTAGTTTTAAGTTAATTATTTTGACATGATTAATTAATTATATTGAGTTAAGATTGATATATTTATAATAATATTATATATATAGTAATATTCAACACTAATAATTTCCTTTTTTATGCTAAAAACACCTTTTTCTTTTGTGAGTGGCCTTTCAGTTCGGGAGAGGTCGTAGGTGATGAGTACCTTCATTTTTCCTTTGATTTCTTATTATTCCTTTTATAAAAATCAAAATGCATTTTTGAATTTTGCCATAACATATATTGTTTTTTCGTATCGAATTATCTTTGTTTAAATCATCGATTTTTAATTTTGATGAGTTCATATCGTTAAAATTTTAAGTTATTTTCTTTTTTTTTATCAATAACTTAATGAAATATTTAGGGGTATTTTGATTATCCAATGCTAATGCATTGAAATTATTAAAAGAATTCTTAAAATAATAAATTAATTTACATTTAATTTGATTCATTGATAAACGTTTGATTTTATTAAAGTCTATATGTAAAAATATAATTCGGTTTATGAATCAAAATTTTAATTCATGAAAATGAATCAAATTAGTTTTTATATTTTGATGCTAGTTTTTCAATGATTTTAATTTTTGAATTAAAAATTTTGATATTTTTCGGATCAAATAAAATCAAATATTTAACTTAAAAATCATTCATATCCAAACTAATGTAACTATCATTAATTTATCTTTAATAATTAATTAATAATTAAAATTTTAATCCCGCTCTAATATCATTTCTTATCCTTCAACATTCGTATACATAATTTTCTTCTTCTTATTATTATTATTCATGAATATCAGTTTAAACTTAATCATGGAATCAGTTTCGATGAGGATAAAGTGAAGTGGATGTAAGCCACCATAATAGATGGATAGATATGATTGGTTTTATTAGATCTTTTATTGAACAAATTTGATAAAGTGGAGAACAGGGGAAAAGCCACACCACAGCCTCTCTATTATTGGTGGGGGCATAATTAAGAAAACAACATGAGACTTTAATTGAATGAATCCCCGGTTTAGAATCCTATTTCTTAGCTTGGAAGACACAGGATTTCATGTCCTAACTATCACAATTATTTATTTAATTTTTCAATTTGACGTATTTTTATATAATATTACAACTTTATGATTGAAAATTTTAGGAAATTTATATTTATATTTATATTGAAAACACAGGGAATATCCTAAAAGAATGGTAATTTTATTGATGGAATTATTCCCACAAAAAGGTTAAGCATAAGCTACTTGGAACCCCTTTCTGTTTGCCATTTAATGTAAAAAAGGTACATTGTTTCGCGAACAGAATTTAGGTACAGGAATAATTCATAATAATTTTTAAAAATATTGTAAATAAATACTTTCTGTAAATAGAATAAATAAATAAATATGTAATTTTGTTAAGCAATATTAACGTATCTCTATAAATAGCTACCTCTACAACTTCAAAGTTTACAAGTGTTTAAGATCACTTGCCAGGCTCAAAAACAGAAACAGAGCTTACTCTGTTTCCCTGTTTGGTTCTGTTTCATTGTTTACGCTCGCTTACCGTCTCTCTTGCTTTGTTTGAGCTAGTTACTCCTTATGGTAGGCTCCACTTCTTTTCTGTACAGAGAAATAACTGCTTCCAAGGCTTTTCTTGTTGATAAATCATCTTTCGAGTGAGAGAAACTGAAATCCCAAATCTTCTTCACTGTCTAAGAATTTTGTGTAAGTTTCTGTTTGCTCGAGTAAATGGATTCGTTCAACGTATGTAACATCAAGCTCAAAAAGGCAAATGGGTTGAAGAAGCATCGACAGCTTCGAAAGATAGCAAACTTGTTCAGGTTCATGGAAGTATGCCTAGTTCTTGGTCTGATATCCAGGTTTTCAATTCAATTCCCAGTTGCACTTAAGAACTATAGTGAATACTTCAAGGACTTGAGTGTCATCGTTGCAAGCCCTCGCTTTGTTTTCATCATCGGAAACGCAATAGTCATCACTCTTTTTGCAAAATCGGGTCAGTTTTCAGGGCATGATTCTGATAGAAAGAAATCAATAAATGATTTCTACGAAGAGTACGTTCAAAAGAGCAGAAGGATTCGAGGCATGCATATCAATGAAGCTGAAAACAGAGAAAAACAGAGCAGATGCATGCTTCAGTATGAAGCTGAAAACAGAGAAAAGAAGAACACTTCTGCAGTTACTGAAAAACCTTGTGCATCTCTGCAAATCAAGAAATACAGAAGAAATATGTCGGAGAAACTCAGACAAGATAAGCATAACAAATCCTGCAGGGAATTAAGGCGCGTGGCAACAGAGAAAAACATGGAAAGCCTTGAAAATACTGACAGATGGATGAAAATTTCATATCCTGAAGATAGCATGAGCAATGAGGAGTTCAGAAGCACAGTGGAAGCTTTTATTGCAAGGCAAAAGAAGATCAGAAGAGATGAAGAAAGTTCTGTATAAACAAACTCAAATCCCTTTTGTTTTAACCCATTTCTCTTTCTTCTTTGTCATCACTTCTGTATTATAAGGTGTCCTGTACATGGATAAATCACTGAAGCAATTTCTGATATACTAAGACAAAAATGGATCTTAGATTTCTGTATACTCTCTGCTGTTCTTGAAGAGAATATGATTCCTGGAACTTTTTGTCAGCAATGCTGGAAAAAGATGCCAATGACAAGTTAATGGTAATCAAATTTTTCAAGAGAATAGATTGATGGAAGCTCGAATATGGACTTTATTACCGATAAAGATATTTATCGAGGATTTTATGTGACATAGAACATGGGGAAGTAGATATGGTTGATACTTGGAATTGTATTCTAACAATAATATCTTGTCATACAAGAAATCTTATGCTTTGATTCCAGAATTGCCTACTACTGATGGTGTCTTTTCGACTGAAACACTTGGAGCAAGAAATCAAAAAGGGAAAGGAACGAAGAGGAGTTCGTGGTAATGTGCACGAGCAGAGTCGTATTTTATACGAATCTTTTAGCACTCATTTTGGAAGCAATAAATCTTCATGCCAATTGAAATATCCTGCAAATCAGATATACTTGATCCTGTTTTATTCCCAAGGTTTTATCATTGTGATCATTCTCTTGATGCCTTTTCTTCTCTCCTAAGACCTTCAACTTGTTGCAAACATGTACAAGCAATGTGCATAAGATAAATGATCCTAGAACCATCTCGAAAGTCCATTTTCGAACAACCTAAATTAATACTATATGAAAAACTCATTTTATATCCATTCATCTTAAAATTAAAAGATTTTTGAACCGTATTTATGTCAATTAGATTTATATGCATCCAAATATATATATATATATATATATATATATATATATATATATATATTATAAACTTTTTAATGAATATTTATAATTATTTGAGTCAAAAAAATTTTACCAATAGATTTTAAATTTGAATTAAATTTTTAATTTTTGAATATTAATTTAAACGTATAACTATTATTCATATGTGTAATAGACATATAATGGTGTTGTTGGGATAGCTAGTGAATCAAATGGTGAAGTCCATTAATTTGGGGTGCATAAGAATGATTGAAGATAGGTATTAAGGAATGATTTTGAGATGTTCTTTAGATAGGTTTTGGCATGGTTTTTGAAGGGTATGCAGAGGGCATCTTCTAGATGAAATCTATCATAGAAAACACTCAGTTTACTAACAGAAAACCCAAGAAATTGAATGCTCAAGGAGACATCCAAACCAAGTTTTTAAGCACAAATATGATTATCTACCATCATTATGCCTAGTGTTTTATTTACTTTAAAGCTTTATTTCTAAAATTCATATGCTTAACTCTCTAATATATCACTTAAACTTTGTGATTGTTTTGCTGATTTTCGATATGCTAATTGTAACATCCTCATTTACACTACCATGATAAACATGCACATATTTTATATTTACTTGTTCATGTTCGATTGAAAAGTACATTAAATATATGAATGATATGATATTTATGTAAATTTGAAAAGATGTTCTCATATCTATAAACACATAACATTCATGTATGTATGCATTTTATGCATATATTACAATGAAAGATTGTTTAGTCTGTGAAATGTATGAATGAGATATGATGCATGAATAATTTGACATGATAAATATGAAATGAAATGTCTTATAGATCAAGGAAATTCCATATGATATGGAATTTATAGAGAAAGAAATGAAAACAAGGTGAAAAGAT
>CANYBF012873179.1:0-14924 GCA_948192965.1 Dalechampia spathulata | reverse complement strand
ACCACCCGAACCCAATCTCTGAAGGGTTTAACTAGCACTCATGCTATGGGTCGGTTGGACCAATCCGGAACCATCCGGTGGTGACTCCTTGCGACTCTTTCGAGTCCGTATCATTCCCTAAAGGAACCCCTTAGGAAGACTACGCTTTCGCTCCAAGTGCGGTCCCCGGTCCGTGACTTTCGCAAGCCTCGCTCTGGGCCCCGGCAGAAACCGGCGCTCACAAGAATGAAATATAATTAAATTTACTATAGTTTTAATTGAATTGAATTTGCTATACTTTTAATTTATCTTGCTAGTTAATTTTCTTATTTATTATTTGTTTGTTAAAAGTAATTTTTATTTTAGTATGAGTTAACAAATATTATAACCTTAGTTCTCGTTTAGTCGATTTTTCATTAGAATTATAGGCATCCACTAAATTATCATATTGGATAGTTTAAAAATTTATGTCTTACATTGATAGCATATTAAACGTGTGTAATTCATACGTATTTTAAAATTTTATCTATGCATAACTCATATGTTCTCTAAGTATATTGTAATTATAATGGTTTGTCATGTATATCATGATATTCATGAAAATTTATTACAGTTACTCTTATACACTTGGAAAACTATGGGAAAATATTATCAAAATTTTAAAAATATGTAAGAATAACATTAATAATATGCGTAAGACATAAATTTTTAAATGGGTTAGGCCCTTACCTTAGGTAGGAGTTATAAGGAGTAGATTATTAATTAATAAATAAATTACATTAATTAACACATTCTTAAATTTTATTTTATAGATATGGAGATGTTTTTTAAACCTATACAGAATAATACTGAATCTAAAGCAAGCTCATCATCTAAAGCAAGTACTACTACATAAAAAAAAATTGAGCTAATGCTGAGTTTAATCCAAATGATATTATTGTCAATCTAAGCCTTCAAAAGTCAATTGAAGAGTATGTTGTGGAAATTAGAGATCAAGAAAGGAAGGAATACTTATTGAAGGGTCCATGTCAACCAATTGGTCATAATTTTCCTTGAAAACAACAAGGAAATCAATTTAGGCATTTTAATCAAGCATGGTTTGAGAATTTTGATTGGTTGGAATACAATGTTGAGAAAGATGCAACATATTGCTTTTATTGTTATCTTTTTAAGCAATCAACTAATAAATTTGGAAATTATATGTTCACAACATCAAGGCTTAGTAATTGGAAGAAAGCTATTCAGATTTTTAATGAACATGTTGGTGGAGTTAATAGTGATCATAATAATGCTATGTAACATTATAAAGCTTTCAAAAATCAAAAGCAAAGTATGTCTCATGTATTATCTAGCCATAGTAAAGAGATGGAGATTGCATATAAAACTTGTTTGACTGTTATTCTACGTATAGTAAAGTTTCTTATATTACAAGGTCATACTTTTCATGGTCATAATGAATCTTTTGACTCCTTAAATAGGGGAAACTTTCTAGAGATGTTGAATTAGTATAGAGACGAGGTTAAGAATGTTAAATATAAGCTTTACGAAAATGCTCCTAATAATAATCAAACAACTTCTCTACAGATATAAAAACATTTTATGAGAGTTCGTGCAGAAGAGATAAGGCAAGTAATTATTGATGAAAATGAAGACAATAAGTTTTTTCTACTTCTTGATGAGTCTTGTGATAACTCAATGAAAGAGCAGATAGTTGTAATTATGAGATTTGTGAACAAAAGAGGAGAGGTTATTGAAATATTTCTTTGTCTTGAGCATGTTATTAATACTTCAACTTCTTCATTAAAGGCGCATTTGGATAGCTTGTTTATTACATATGGTTTATCTATTTCTAAACTTTGAGGTCAAGGATATGATGGAGCATTAAATATGAGAGGACAATTTAATAGATTAAAGACATTGATTTTAAATGAAAATCCATGTGCTTTTCATATTCACTATTTTGCTCATCAATTATAATTGGTGGTTATTTTTGTTGTAAAGAATTTTATGATTGTTAATGAATTATTTGGTTATCTCAACATGATTGTGAATATTATCGGTGCTTCATTTAAAAGAAAATATGTATTACTTCAAATGCAATATGAGAAAATTATGAAAAAGTTAGAAAAAGGTGAAATAATTTCAGGAAGAGGAAAAAATCAAGAAATTAATCTTGTAAGACCTGGTGACACTCGATTGGGTTTATATTATATAAGTTTGATTCATTTATTTATAATGTGGGAATTAGTGTTGGAAATGTTACAAATGTGTGTGATGATCGAAGTGTTCTAGATCAAAAAGGCATAATATCAAGTTTATTACAAAGGATAGAGAGCTTTGAATTTATTTTCATTTTGCATTTGATAATGAAATTATTGGCTTTGACTAACGAGTTATCATTTTCTTTACAATAAAAAGCTCAAAACATTATTAATGCAATGAGTTTGATCATGAACGTAAAAAATCTTTTTCAAGAATTAAGAGAAAATGGGCGGAATGAATACCGATTAGAAGATAACATACAATGTTTATCCCAACGATAAATATGGAGGATAACATACCGATTCGAGGTCGTTCAAGGCGTGAAAAGCAATCTATTACTTACTATCATCATTATCATGTTGAGATATTTATTATTATTATTGATTTGATTATTGGTTAGATGAACAACTGATTTAATGAAACATTTATAGACTTATTGCAATACATTGCTTGTCTTAATCTGAGAAACCCTTTTGCTAAATTTAATCATGACATACTTCTTCGACTTGTTGAGATTTATTCAAAGGATTTCTCTGTATTTGATTGCGCAGTTTTAAAACAACAACTTGAAGTGTATGTTTATCATATGAGAAATAGTAATAACTTCTCAAGTTGCAAGATCTTGCAAGTCTTACTGTGAAGGTGGTTCAAACAGATAAACATTTGATGTTTTCATTGATTTATCATATCATCAAGTTAGCATTAATTTTACAGGTGACAATAGCAACAATTGAAAGAGTATTATTAGCAATAAACATTATTAAAATAGATTTGTAGAATAAGATAGGTGATGAATGGTTGAATGACATGATAGTGTATTATATCGAGCAACACATATTTAAAGGAATTAATGAAAAAAAGGTTCTACAACATTTTCAAAATATGTAAAATCGAAGAATTCAACTCCTCCTCTTTCATATTAGTAATAGTATGTTTATTTTTTAAAATTTATTGTAAACATATTAATGCTTGAATTATTAATAAAATTTTAATTTATTTTCATATATATTTACTTAATTTTTAGCCCTCTTTATTAAATTACTTTATTAAATTACTGGCTCGGCCACTAATACCAAATGAAGAACAAAGCTTTTAGAATATTATGTTAGTATATTCCGTTGCAATATAAAAATAAACTAATACCAAATCAAATAAAAATTTATAAAAATAAACTCACAAAAATTTATTAATAAGTTTATCAATTTTATTATTTATGAAAATACAACCTTGAATCAACATCTAATAATAAAAATTTTGATAAATCTTAACATTAAATCTAATTTTTCACTTTTAATTTAACATCGTAGCGGTAAACCAATATCTTCCTTTCGATGTATTAACTGTCTCAAAATAATAGGTCAACACATTAGAATTTTTTCTAAATATATATTTGTATGTTTTGATTGAATATAACAGTATCAGTGGTCTGTTGGTAGAATAGTACCCTGCCACGGTACAGACCCGGGTTCAATGCCCGGCTGGTGCATTTGAAAGTTTATAGTGTTTTCTTTTTTAATATTTTCTTTTGGTTTTGTTATTATCTTTGTTTCCTTGTTTCTTTGATGAGTATCTTTTTTTACAACATGTGGTAAGATTTTCTTGTAGTGGTTGCTCCATTACCAATGGGGAATTGGATGAACTTTGACCTCTGCTTGATGGTTATGTTCTATGTGAATGCTTTTAGTTAACATTAAAATAAGAACTCAAAGCCTTTTCTCTAGATTTTAGTCTACATTGTAATTACTGAAATAAATTATCGAGTAATAAAAACTTAATATAATTTAAAATAGCGAATCATAAAATTAAACACTTAATTTTCTTTTCTCTTTATATGAAATATTGTATTCCTAATTTAATTAGATTGAATGATCCAAATTTAATTAGTTCCTAAGGAACTACTTCTTCCTTGATTTTTTAATATAATTTGTACTATATTTTTAATTTTTTCCATATACCTAAAGTTAAAAAATATTATATATTTATTTAAAAAATTTTTATTCAAATGTAAATACTAATTTTAAAATTAATTTTTATCTAAAAAATTCAAATCAAATATAAATATCAATTTTTACTTAAAATAAATATAGAATAATAAAAATAATATTATTTTCCTATAAATATTCATTTTTATCTAAACTAATTTTATTTAAATATAAATATAAATTTTTACTTTAAAAATTTTATTTTAATATTTTAAAATAAATAATCATATGTACTTAAATTATCTAAATATATATTAAATATGGTTTCCAATAATATATTATATTTAGTAATAATTAAATTAAATTAATAGTATTAATTGATTCTATAAAATAATTATTTTTTCATTAAAAAATACTAAATTATCATAAATAAATTAAATTAATATTAATAATTGATTATAGTAAATTTTTATTTTCTATACTTTAAAATAATTATAATCTTATGTTTATCCTTTAAAATAATTATATAGAAACTATTGAAATGTATTTTCCATTCAATATGTGAATGAAATATAATTATATATTTAAATTAAAATATAATTTATATATTATATATGTTAAATTATATTTTATTATATATTATAAATGATTGTATTTATTTAATTGTTTTTTAAAATTAAGTAATTATAAATATATTATATAAAATTTGTATTTGATATATAAATAAATTATGATAAATGAATAATCAATATTAACATGAATACTTAAAGTATATCAATCACGACAATTTCATATTAAGATCTCTCCATCGTTCTAATTGTTATTTAACATATTTTTAATTGTTTATATTTGATTTTTTACAAATTTGATTGAGTTTAATAATTTACAGAGAATAAGATTAGTTTAATTTTGAGATGTGGAGTTGGGTTTGACAAGCACCAACCCCTCAGAATGCACAGACAACAAACTGACACATCCATGTTATTGTAATAATCCAACAGCTTCGGTTTCTTAAACTCGTAGCTGTCTCCAACCCCTTCTTGTTCCCTCTGCAAATGGCACAACATGCATTTCTTTATTTTGCTAATTTATGATTAATCTATTTTTCAATATTTATATATTTAATTTTTTTTTAGTTGTATTTAGCTTTTAATTTATGATTAAATATCTAAATTTCAATTAATTTTCCAATTTTACCTTAACTTCAATTTATTTTATGTTCTACTAATTATCATTAACCATTTGTTAATTTTATATCAATAAAAACTTTTAACAGCACAATCTAAAAAAAGATTAATAAACTTTAATTTAAAAAGATAATTGATTCTAATTTACATAATTATCTTTTACTCGAAATTTATTGAGATGAATTATAAAATTAATAATGTTTTGCTAAAATTTTACAAAAGACTAACGATACAAAAATGAATAATAAATAAACATTATATATATATATATATATATATATATATATAATTTAGTAAATATGTATCTAATACATGTATTATATATTTTATATTGGTAATATATATATATATACTATATGAAATGCATATACATATTTATATGAAATGCATATACATATTTATGAAAGTATACAGTATTGAAATTTTAAAAAATAAATAGCAAAAATATTAATAAAATAAGCAATAAATTTTCAAAATAAAAAGCATATCATTAGTTTAACATTTTTATGATGATTTATTGTTTTATTTTAAAATTTATTGTTTTATTTTTTTACTTTTTACTATTTACTATTTACTATCTTTTTTAATTTTTGATCTTATGATATTTGTTGATGGTGGTAGTGGTAGTGATCAGACATCATTAGACAATAACAATAATTGATAGTTGATAAATATATTTTGTAATAGCAAAATTAGCACATAAAAATTATTAAATTTATAATATTTATCCTATAAAATATGTTTACAAAAGTATGCATATTGTAATTGTAGTATAAAAATGTTAATCTTACAAGGATTGGTGTGTTAACTATTAGCTTTAATCGATTTCATTTAGGCAATCGATAACAATCAATATAAATTATCATAATAATTGTATGAAGATGGATAATAAAATATTAATTAGTATTTTTTCAATGTTCATTTAATCTATTAAAATTAATTAATTACCTATTCTTATAATGATTAATTAACTAAATGCATTATCCAAAATTAATCTTGATGAGACAAATCTCTATCCTTAGAAAATTTATGTCTATGTCCATCCCATATTATCCAATAGCCAATTCATTTTCTAATATAATTGATTATTTATAATATGTAATTAAGTAAGCGTAAACTCAATCATGCACATTAATTATTCATGACATAAATCAATGTCAAATATCAATATTTGAAGATTATTATTAATCAAATATCCAAACCCTAATAAGTTTCAACTCAAAAAATACATTTTCAATATTGATTCAAAGGTTTTTGAAATTTATTTACAATAAAAATAGAAGAGAGAAAATAATAATAAAACCTATAAAATTAGGCCTTCAATCTTGATCTTGATTTTTTTTCCTTTTTTGATTCTTAAACTTCAATTTCAATTTTTTCATATCTTCTTTAAGCGTATATGAATTAATAAGTAGAAAGGGAAATTGCTAGGAAAAATCCCTAGCAAAATAAAACCTAAAACTTATTCAATAAACTAAATAAATTAGAAAGATATGTGAGAAAGAAGAAAGGAAAATAATGCAAAAAAGTGGAAAATATGTATATGGATGATGATTTCCCTCCCAAAACCTAATAAAATGATGCATTTTTATGTTCTAAAATTCTAAAATAGGACTTATAATGATGATCTTTGATTATAGATCTGATGGCCCTGATTTTGACAAAATTACACACAATGACATTGTTTTCAAATTTCTAAGATTTAACTATTACTTATTCAAGCAACTCTTTAGAACAAAAATCTACACAATTTTACTTCTATGTGAACTTGTTTTTATCATATTTCATGTTATATATCTCTAATTTACATTATCTTTATCTCTAAGTTTTTCAACAAAAAAAAAAAGCTTCAAATTATACTTCTTAAATTAATATATAACTGGTTGTCCTCCAAAAATCTAAATTTTGATTTATTTTAATAATTATAAAACTATAATTTGTAGTGACACCTTTAAATAATTTAAAACATTTTGAAGTCTTAATATGAACGCAAAAGAGTTTTCTTATTGGACCACATCTTTTGAAAACTTCATTATGATAACTATAAAAATGATTAATTTATCTTATATTTTATAATAATATTGGATAATTTTTAAAAAATTTTATAAAAATAACAGTTTTTATAATAAATTTATAATAAACTTAAAATAAATTTAAAATGAGCCTAAAATAAATTGCAACCAAATATTTCTACTTAAAAGGATTTTAAAAATTCATTATTTTGTAATTTTTCAGAATATTATAAGAAAATAATATAAA
Source organism: Dalechampia spathulata (assembly GCA_948192965.1). Taxonomy (NCBI): domain Eukaryota; kingdom Viridiplantae; phylum Streptophyta; class Magnoliopsida; order Malpighiales; family Euphorbiaceae; genus Dalechampia; species Dalechampia spathulata. The sequence continues at coordinate 7,315 of CANYBF012873179.1, read as the reverse complement.
CTGGAAAATAATGTTATAACTATCAAATCACATAAATAAAAAATACTATAAATTATGAATTTTTTGAATGGAAAAAATAAGGGAATTGAGTTTATGTTGAATAATAACATGACAAAATCAAAGTAATAATGCCCTAATCATTGGGACATGCCAATGATTCCTGAGATGACAAAATCAAGATGACGATGCTCTAAATCTTTGAATATTACTTTAATATTACGACTTATTGCATGTCTAGAAACAAAGAATCTTTCTTGCCTATGCAACTTCTGTACATGAATTATACTTTTCTTTTTAATTTTGCCCTCAACGTTTTAGAATTTTCATTTGGATGGTGGACAAAAGGGTGTAAATTTTTTATTTCATAAATGAATTAAATTTAAAATAAATAATATTTGATTTTATTTAGATTTCTAATTTAATTTATTTATAAATTTACAAGTTAATTTATTAATTTATATAAAAATAATTTAATTTAAGATATATAATTTATAAATATAAATATATAAAATATTTTTTAATTAATTATTAATATAAAATTATAAATATTCATAAAATATTATATTTTTATTAATAATTCTTTTATTTTTAAAAATAAAATAATAAATAGTTATTTTATAATTTATATTTGTTAAACTAATTAAAAACTTGAATAAGTTTATTTAAATTCATATAAATAAATTTTTTAAATTTGAATTTGATTTAATTATAAATCGACCGAATTGGATTTAGGATAAATTAGATGAATAGAATTCAAATGAGATGCACTAGTAAATGAAATCAATCAGCTAAGCTAATTGGGATTCTATAATAGATTCTAGAGGAAATAGCACGGATTAATCTAAAGAAAATAACTTTCGTGGAATAAAAAAAATCACGAAAATAACAGTAATTTTGGGGGATGTTGATGGCTTCGTCAATCAGCCAGTGAGTCATTATGTTGGATTATGCGTTGATACGAAAATCTCTTTTACAAGACATGCACCAGACAATACGTAAATTAGCCTCCATTTTGTTATTGCCTTTTAATTTCTTAAACAATAAATATTATTAAAATGACCATTTCCAAGGTACTAGGAATCGATTTTAGAATAAGGAAAATTATTCTTGTTTACATTATGCATATTCTTTAGTTTAGCTTTTTTAAAATTGATTTTAAAATAAAATCAAAATATTCATGAAATATAATATTTTTTATTAACAATTTTTTATTTTTTAAATAAAAAAGTAAAATAATTTATTTTATACTTTATATTTATTAAACTCGTTTAAATTCATTTAAATTCATGATACATCAAAAAGATTTGGAAAGCTTAACTCGATTATAAATGAGCCAAGCTTTAAAAAGATAAAGCTTGAGTCGACTCAATTGTTTGTACCTCTAGACATTCGTATACAGGGATATGTTAGAAATATTTAAATTATTCATAGATTTCATCTAATAATTTAAATTTATATGATTGTTAATCATGATTTCTTTAATGCAATCTTAAGATCACATGATTGTTAAAAAAAATCATATTTATATATTCGTATATGAATTTAATAAATATACAAAATTATAGATCGAAAGGTTTAGAAACCAATTTTCTTAAAGACATTGAAATTTTAATTTCAAACTGGTAGTGTTTTTCAGGGTTAATTTTAATATTCAAGGAGTAGGATTTATAGCACTCTAGCGTACGTTGATATCAATATTCATAATATGTAGATTAAGCTTATTAATTAATTAATCACAAATTAGAAGTATCATCATCCTTGAAGTCTTTTATTGTAACTTTGTAATTTGATTCCATCGTTGGTTTAAGAATGTGGAAACATTTCTTGGAAATGATTCTTTTACTTGGTTACTTGCAAATGACTCGAGTGCTTTTTCTGTGTACATTAATAACTGGATCCTCGTCTCAAGACTATCCATTTTTCTGATCTCTACAAAAACCTTTTACGGCTTCACTTGAGCTAATCAAAAGCTCATTTTTGTTCGATTCTTAAAGTCGGCTCCATCTCCCAGTAATATATGGAATGAGCAGCTTCTTACAAACTTCTTCTTGTCTTTTTTTCTAAAAGGTTAATTCTAGCAAGATCTAATGCCGCATCACAGCTCTACAAACAAACATAATTAAGATCATAATGTTCCCTTAATCGAGTGCTTGGTTGTATTTCTAATATTCTAATGCCCTTCCTCTGCTCTTCTTCAGACAAACCCCACAGTATTCACAGATTATCATATTCCATAAACTATAAACTATCTCCTAGATTCTAACAATTACGAAATTTCCATCAAACCACCCACACGCTTATTATAGAATCTTCTTCTAATGCAATTCTTCTCTCTCTCTCTCTCTGATAGCCTATATATATGTATATACACACAAATGTATGCATAGCACCCACATCACAGATCTATATATAAAGCATCTCCATTAACTTATCATCATTATTATCAAATAATGGCTCAGTTTTTACTTATTTCAATTCTTATGGTAAATGCTTTCCTGTCTCTTGCCTCGGGTAGTTATGAGTTTGATTCCATGATCCCATCTCCAGGACCATCTTATCTACCGAGGAAACTTGGTATTCCGCCAGAAGGGGCGAAGAATGTGCATTCTACTGCGGAAGAGGGCAGCAGGTCTTTGAACAAGAAAGAGGGATCAATATCTGCAGGTCCATCTGAGCAAGTTAATGAAGATAATGTGAGTTTAGGAGGGCAGGAGATTCACCTTAGAGGGCATCACCGTTCGGTGGATAAGTCGGTGGCAGGCGGTGGTGTGATTCTTGGCAGTCTAGTAACCACGTTTTTGGTGGCAATATTTTGTTACATTAGAGCAACAAGAAGACACAAAACTGTATGTGACATTACTACTACTACTCCCTAATGATAACACAACTAGTGATTAACATTTAAGTATGTAAATTAGTTATTAATTAGTTTACCATCTCAACGGTGTGCCAAGACGTGTTCAATGTACTGTAAAGAACAAAAGTTATTAGATTTTGTGCAAGAATTCGATGGAACTTTGTATTGATGAGTGTTCACTTCATTTTATTGCAAAACTGTGATGATTCAAAAGTTAAGATCATGATCGCTGTGATATAAACCTACTAATCTACTAATTCTGCATGTCTACTTATATCATTTAATAATTTAATAAAAAATCTCTTAAAATATTAATATTATATAATAATGAAGTATGTCTACATAATGTAAATCAAAGATTTGCAACTGCAATTTCAAATTCAAAACTTATTTGGAAATCAACTAAGAAGGAAAATATAAATAAAAATGAACTATCTAAACCTTTAAGCGAAACTGAAAGAAAGGTAGTTTACTTCTAGTAGTAATAATCTACAAAATCTAAAATTGTAAAGATAAGTTTTCACATGCTCAGTGAGAAATTATATGAAGTAGGGAACTAACTTATCATTAATTCAATTAAACTAATATCGATTATACGAAAAACATAAATACATGCACACACACACACACACACACACACACATATATATATATATATATATATATATATATATATATATATATATATATATATATATATATATAATGATAACAACATATCTTCCTTAATTTAAACCTTTAAATCTATTAAATTTCATGCATAAACTAATCAGTTACAAGCATATAAAGATTTCTAGTCTATCTATGAATGGAAATTAAATTTCAGATGTACCATAGATCCTCCTTCTATCTCACACAACCAGCTTCACTTATTTTCTTTAATAAATATCTTATCATTCTTTCTATATTAGTTAATTATTTTTTTCATTTTCTCATCATTATTTATACACGTCGATTTCATAAAATTAATATATGATCATCTACTATTTCATGATTTCTTTAAATGCAAGTATGGAAATGACATTAACACATATATATGACAAAGTAAGTATATTTATGAACGTGACAAACCTAGTTTAACACATCATATTTGATTATTTTCCAATTATTTTACAATTCACTTCAAGTTTCTATAACCAATCTTATTAATTATTTAGCATGAATATTGTCACACCTAGCCCATACCTGGGGTAACATGCTCCCATAGCATAAGTATCGATCCTCCCCAAGGAGAAGCTACTACTCATACTACAAGGGATACATCATCTCTATAATCTAATAGAGTTTGTATGGGTACACGTTCCTGTATTAAGTGGTGAAATAAGGTAATAGTGTGGCATACATATATAAGACACATCGTACCCTGGATGAACAATCATTCACTCATGCAATTCGTATCGACAAGCAACTCAGTTATATTATATACATGCAACATAAGTCATACAACAGGGTTCATAAAATTCCTACACAAATACACCATAAAATACAGAGTAGACTACTGCCACTAGGACCAACAGAACTACTCTAACAAAAATAAATCAGAGTATGCCCCTGGGGTCCCGTGCCACTTCGAGAAGGATCTCCTCTACTGATGACCTCTACTACTACTCGGACTGCTCTCTCGAAGGCGTAGAACCTACGTTCATCAAATGATAAATGCTGAGTATAAAACTCAGTAGTGCTAAGGAAACATAAGTCAAATACACAGGTATAATGCATTACATAGTAAAACATCATAAGCATCATATATCAAACATTCCAATCCAACAATAACACCATTATACAGACTGTCATAGCACACATTTCCAGTACATGCAATGCAAATGTAACATTGCCTTTCACTCTTCCTCCACCTCATTTCACTCATTCACTCTTGTTTTCCTGTCATTGTGCACATTCCTTTCGCATATACTAGGTCCCTGTAGGTACCGGTACTCATCTCTCGAAGGAGGGCATATAAACATATGGCGCTTTGCACCCTTTTCCTACTGTAAGTCTCGAAACTCATCTCCCTTTAGGGAGGGCATTCATCTAAATGATTCCTTTTAGAATCCCATCATTATTTGACCCAGTATACCCAGAGCTTCTAGCTCTGCTCTCATTTCTCACTTTCTTTTCCTTCCTTAGCTCCATGCATGCCATACAAGTGCTTATGCATGTTTAATTCATGAACTACCCTCATTTCATCATAGATAAATGATAACATGCATCAAACATTAACATACCAATAAGAAACGGCATTCTGAGACCTTCCTTAGGTCTCAAGGCAAGAACAAGCCAAACCAACACATATTACATAAACTTAGCACAAACCTGGAGTCGAACTACTTCTATCAATCATGTCACTGTCGAGTGCCACTTCAATCTATCACTCTCACACAAGCCAAAAGCCTAGCCACTCTAACTCTAATGTTTAGGGAATGTTTAAGAGGGTTTAAGAAGGTTTAGAAGGATGAAGAATGAAAGGAAACTGAGTCAAAATGTATAAAATATCTTTAAAATGGTCAAACTTAAGTCACGTACGGCCGTACGGATCCTAGTACGCCCGTACCAAACTAAAATGCCTGACAAGTACATTTTCCTGTGAGGGACGGTACGCCCGTACGTCTACAATCCACCTGCCAAACCCAATTTCCTGTGAGTTCATGTATAGCCCGACCACTCCTTGGTACGCCCGTATGGTGTCTAGGAGTCTAACTCCCTCAACTCTCCTATTTTGGTACGCCCGTATGGTGATCCGTATGCCCATACCACTCTCAAACCTCCTTCTTCCACTCTTCCTAAACTCATACCCAACATACTTAACTCAAATCAAGTATAAACACTTTTAAAACCTCACTTAAAACATGCTAAATGTGGTGTTCGCTCCTTATACTACCGAGATACCTTGATAAAGTGGCAACACCGTCTCATCTCGTCCTCATAACACCATAACATGCGTCTACAAATACAATATCACGTCACTCAATCAGTACACTCAACATCATCCTATTCATGCACCAGCATTCACAAAGACATTCATAAATCAAGAAAGCAATATCATGTTTCATTCATCAAGCACATAGGCACATAAATACACATACACATATGCCTGATTATTCATACACATACGCATACATGTACATTCGCATACATAAGGACCAAACTACTAGGGTCTCATATGCAGGTATGACAAATATAAATATAACTCAATATAAAATATCATCATGATTTTAATCCAAAAATGGACGTGACAACTAGTCCCTTTTACTTATCTAATAATATTATTGTTGACCCTGACTTTTCACCCTCGTGCAATTTAGGGTTTCTGTTGATTTGGCTCAGTATTAGTCCTCGATATTGACCCCAATTATTCACATATGCCTCTGTGGCGTCCCCCTGAGTATTCTGGGGCACAGAGTACATCGTAGTTGGTGGGGCCCACCACGACGTCTAGCAGGGCCCACTACCCTTATCAGCTTTTTCTGAGCATTCTATGCATACAGAACACATTTAATCTTGCTTACATGAAGCAGAGCACGTAGCATTATCTGCTAAGAAAAATGGCTCAGCGAGGCGCACGTGTTGGTGGAGCCCACATGCGGGGCCCATCACCCTCATTAGTTTATTTTGAGTATTTTGTGCATACAGAGTAGTTAACATGTTAGCTATGCGAGGCAGAGCATATGGCATACCATATGCCACATTTCGGGCACACCACATTGTAGCGACCACCAGGGGCACTGGTAGGGCCCGCTACCCCTATTAGCCCATTCTACATGTTCTATGCACACAGAACACATTTTCACTGATGCCTGCACGAGGCACAACATTTGGTATGCCAAATGCCACATTTCGGGCCCACTACCTTTGTCAACCCACTCTGAGTGTTCTGTATGCACAGAACACATTCTACATATTGCTTACGCGAGGCATAACACTTGGCACGCTAAATGCCACATTTTGGGCCATATAGCATTATGAGCATGAAATGGGCCCATTAGTGGAACTCATCGTTCGGGGCCGAATTTAGCAAAACTCAAAACTACAAAGTGACTCAGAATGTCGATTACATCTAAGTTGACATGTGACATGCATTATATTTCACCCATACGAGGTGAAATACATGAATAGGGTGTATAGCACTATGTGCATAACATATAGCAAAATAAGGTTGGCTAGGGTGCCCACTTCGAGCACGTATTGTGACTTGTTCCCATATCGGAATGGCTTGATACAAGTTTCCATTCCTGTGAGAGTAGGGTATCCCAGACGCGGGAGCCCAGCACGCTGTTCGACGTGAGATGCCGTGGTGCTTGCTCTCAATGGCATTTTTCATTCTAATTTATGAAAACAATGTGTTTTATGATGTGGAGTCGCCACCTAGTTTGTTTCTATTAATCCAATTGAATTAACTTGAAAACTAGGAAATAAAACTTAGGTTTTCCAGAGTTGAAAATGACCTTAGTTTCTTCAGAG
>CANYBF012872608.1:0-19129 GCA_948192965.1 Dalechampia spathulata | reverse complement strand
TGCCCCCACTCATTCAAAAATTTTCAATATAAATATACGTAATTTTTAATAAAATTTATATAAATATATATAATTTGCCCCCACTGATTTTTACAAACCTAAATTTGCCCCCCCTGAATTCATGCTCTGGATCCGCGCCTGGTTTCTTTTATAAGCAATGATTAACATCAGTCCAGTAGCTATTCCCACCAAGAAAATATGCAAATCATTGTTGGAAAGCCCTGAAACAATACCCATAATCACCGAATTCCATCATTTTTCAGTACACACTGCCCAAAAAGAAATATGAAGACAATATTTTGTTTTTTCAGAAAATTTGGAGGAAGGCATCACCTGATAAAGTAAATGGTTCAGCTTGTATTTCCTTTGTATCCATTTTTTCTCTGAAATCATGGATGCCTTTAGTTGTTAAACTTCCAATTGCAAGTGCCCTATCCACGCTTCCATTCGGTGAGGGAAGTGAAGTACATGCATATTCTTCTAATCTACTTTCCCTTCTATGCAATTCAGCAGTGAGATTACTATCCACAAATTTAAGTGGTTTCAGGATATACCCATGAGAGTTTTTCTTTAGCTGGCTACTGCTTGATAATTTTTGAGAAGAACCCATCTCTTCTAATACCGATTCAGGTAATGTTCCTATCGGTGAATCTTCAAAGTCGGTTCTTTTATGAATCCCATAGTTCTTCAACTGTACTTCACCATAACTAGTAACAGTAGTACTGCTTGCTGCTCTTTTAATGGTTGCTAATCTGCATAAAGGGCAAGTTCTGTCACGAATTTGCTGCAGTATGTTTTGAGGATGCGAGTGAGCGTGAACTTCACAAGAACATTTTTTTAACGAGCTTTCTGTAATTCTTGATGTTGAATTTTTCAAGTAATTAGCTTTAGCTGCATATCCAACGCCAGCAGCTGCAGCAACTACCCATAAATCCATGATTCGTTTCTTCACTTAACCAATAAAAGAAACAAAACAAGTATGCTTGCGTTCCTTACTGAGCTGAATCGAGTACAACGTCGAGGGAAAATCCATCAGAATAAAGAAGGAAAGAAAAATACTGATTTGGTTAAGACAGAAAATGTTATTTCAATTTCAGGGATGCAGCTTTGAAAAGGCCTGTTTTGGCAGTATCTGTCATCCCTTCAAATCCAAGCCACTTAAATTGTCATCTTTTTTCATCCAAGAGATAATATCTCAACACATATTAGAATCGTTCAGGAGACTGACGAGTTTACAAGCATATGGAGCTCCAGACCTGCACCTCCTGGTGTGTATATATAAATATAGAAGTTATCAACACCAGCGGTGAAATACGATAATTTTCTTTTCTAATTGATAAAAAATAGGAGGCAGTTTGATAATCAGGCAAATAAGGATGTGAATTGTCGTTAAACATTTAATATATAGATATCAAACATTAGGCTCTTGTTTCCATCAACTGGAGGGTAAATCGGAAATGGAGGAAAGTTAAACAAGGGAAAAACAGTTCAGAGCGAATCATACTACTGCTATCTTTTCGGTTAAGATAATTAGAAGCATCCTGGGAAGACCATTTGTAACCATTCACACCTGAAGATGATTTTTTGTACCTTCCATCTCATGCATCCTTCGGCGGTAGGAGGATACAATACAACCAGATGTGCTGGTTGCATTTGTTGTTGCTTGCTACATGGTTATTTGCTCATTGCTTGTGACAGGACAGGGTAAGTGAACAGGAAGATGGCTATGAAGGAAAGAAGAAGCAGAAGCCATTCTTCCTAGAAGATATCTGGAAGAATACTTGCTGCGTTTAAATGACAGGTTTGCCGCTAAACGAAATGAAGCATGCGCAATATTACTTAATTGCATAAATAGCGCATGGCTCTAATATTCGGGACATAAATGGACGATATGATTCAAGAGAAGAGCATAAGGTAATTAAGTAAAAGATTCAGCTTTTAGTTGATATAATCAATGAATAGAATACTAAAAGGAAAGGCTTCTGTTTATAAAGTACATATTACCAGAATCCTGTTAGATTAATTACTTGTTCCAGCAGCTGCAAATATGTCTGTTTCCTCTTCCACCCTTACATGCCTTTCCCATTCTGATGCTAAGCCATCCGACCATGCAACACCATAACTACATTGGTCGGCGTATCATCAATTTTGACAACCAATAGAATTCCGCACTTGATATACCCAATATGAGCATGTTTTTCCATAATGTATGGTAGAGCGCAACTTAATTCTATCTGTACCTCCACAAGTCCCAAGGCGCTTCTTCTCAACAGCTCAAGGAAGCTCCCAGACTGAGAATGAATTCTATTCTACAAGCCACTAATTTCATCGGATTGCAGACATTTCATGACCAAAAACCCACTCGAGTCACGCCATAGTAGCTAGCCTGAAATCAACTTTTTGCATTTTCGAAGCAAAACCTGAACCCCTTGGCTCATCGACAAATATAGTAACCAACTTGTCAGTACAAGACTTTCGATTTGCAAGATATCCTTTCATACCAACATATCTGAAGAAGCCATGGAGTAAGCAAGACACAGTCTGAATCAATGCTCGAGGAGATTGTCCAAACCATCCTATTCTTTTAGTTCTCAGTCTACAAAAGAAAGCCAGCCTGCACTTTCAAAGTATGTGTGCAAATCACTCGTTTAAAAAGATCTTTGAAGCTAACGCCAAGAAGTTTTAATTTGGGAAATAACAACCAAGTATCTGCTTAGCTAAATGGCATGAACCAAGTGAATAAAGGAGTAAATGGCTCATGACAGTCGAGCATTTAAATAAGTTTAGATCGAAAGCAGGCACTTCCATTGTGATTCTAAGCAAAATATCGAACAAAGGCTTAACAAACGGATAAGAGAAGTTTAAGCATTTAGACCAGCCCAGTTCTTGAAAGCAATAAGTGCTTCCATTTTCCGAAAGCTCCTCTTTCTCAACTTTGACACCTTGAGCTTTTTATGGGTCTCCATGAATGCCTGCTTGTACTTCCATTTATCCACAAAGATCTTCATTTCCTGAGATTTCTCAACAACTTGCATGGCCGCATCAAAGAAGCCTCCTTTAACCGTAGCATACAGGAATGCATCAACCAAATTTTGATCAAATTTCAATCCTTCTTTCTCCATATCCTTGGAAACCTTTCGCTTAACCTCATTCCAGAGCATTAAAACACTAAAATATTTCTCAGCTGTCACATAACCGTTAATTAAGGACAAATAAGTTTGATCATTTGGTTTAAAACGAAGGAAAATCATTCTCCTAAAAGTTCTTTTTGCATCTTCTAGCCTCCCAGCTTTACAGAAGGCATGAATAATAGAGTTCCAGTCATGAGTTTTTACCTCAATTCGCGGGTCCTCGACCACTTCATCTAAAAACGCAGCCATTAACTCAGGTCGATGATTCTCCATCAAACCTGTCATTATGGTTAAATAGCTCCGCTTCAAGTCGGGATTTCTGGACTCCCTCATGTCCCTAAACAAAGTAAAAGCCGACTGAAAGTCTTGGCCAGTCATAGATGCCTCTATTAAAGCATCGTAGCTTCCTGCATCGAGCTGAAGCCCAGAATTGCTGATCTCCATGACCAGTTGCGTTGCTTCAGCTGTCCTACCCTCTTTGCAATACGCCTTGAGGATTGGCACATAAACCCCAAGCCCGACAGAACCACCTTTAGCATCCATTTCATCAAGAATGCTATGTGCCTTATCAGACAATCCTAGGTTAACACAAGCATTAATAATACCAAAGCCAATTGATTTATCAACTTCACATTCTGGCTCTATCTTTTGAGCTTCAATAATCAAATTACTGAAATCGTTGAAGTTCCCATTTTTGAGAAACCCTTTAACAACTTCACAATAAGTTTCCTCACAGAAACTCGAATTCTTACCACGCTCTTCCCTTAAACCACATAAAATAGTTGCTGAAACAGACTCCAAATTTCCCGACTTCATATACCCACTAATCAAATTGTTAAGAAACAGTTTTTTATTCATAACACCAAATCGGCCCATTAAATGCTTTAGTTCAATTATCTTACCTTCAAGCCCTTGTAATGCATACAAGTAAGCTAGAAACCCGAAACTCAATTCATCAGGCTTAGTACCCAACACAGACATAATCTCAATAACTTTATCCGCATCTCCGACAGACTCGAGCTCCTTACAGCAACACTGCAGGGCCAAGTTACAAGCATCCAAATCAGGTTTCATAAAGACCAACTTCTCGTCAACAGAAATTCGGTAACTTTCTTCAAAAACATCCAAAAAAGCAACAAGCTTCCCGTTCTGTTTGCTAATATCACCAAGCAAACGACCCCATAAATCAAAAGGCATAAAAAACCTATTTCTTAACATAGATTTCACTAAAGCAAAAGCAGGACCAGCAGTATTGGCAGATTTCATTGATTCAAGTAGTGTTTTGACAGTTTCAAAATGTAAACTTTGTGGGTTTTTCTCGATCAAGAAAACAACAGAAACAAATGCTCTTTTAAGATTAAGACTGTTTTGGAGAGAAGCGAGATGGGTAATGAGGGAATTAACGATGGAATTGGAAGGAAAACAAGAAGAATTGGAAGTTAGAGACTTGAAAGATTTCCAAGCTTGATCAGTGTCATTAGCCAGTAGTGAATTATAAATACTGGACTCGGAAGTAGCGACTTGGTCAAGGGTTAAGGTCTGCAGCGGTGGTGAGGGTGGCGTTGTGGTGTTAGAAGCATTTAGAGTTGGTTTCTTGAGAGAAAAAATGGCGGGTTGAAGAAAGGAGTATAAATTAGGAATTTCTGAAGAATCAGAAGACGAGAAAGTTCTTGGCTTCGGAAGAAAGATCATGGCTTTGCTCCTCCACATTCTTTGATCGCGTGATGGATGCGGCTTCTGTAGTTTCGCATTTGTATGAGATTAAATATAGTTATTAAAAGATATTAATATTTTTATTATATTTCATACTTGTACAACAGAAGCTGGAATAGCTCAGTTGGCTAGAGCGTGTGGCTGTTAACCACAAGGTCGGAGGTTCAAGCCCTCCTTCTAGCGTAATCATAATTTTAAAACATAACAAGAGCTATTTTTGGGATATCAGGTTAAAATCAAAATACATTTTTATTTCAACTTTTTAAGGACTTTTTTTTTTTAAATGCCAAATGTGAAACTGATAGAATTTTAGTGACTTTAGAAAGAAAAGAAATGAATATTTGGAAGTTCATTCTATAGAAAATGACTTTAAAGAAGCCGTTTAATTTAATAAATTAATTTTCCAGAAAAATAATTATAGAGAAGAAAATCTCCCGAATTCTTTAAATCTTAATAGCAGTTGACCAATTTGGCCAAATACACCCAAAAACAATTATTAAGAATTAAGTTAGATTAATAACTTGTTTTTTCTTTTTCAATACTCAAAAGCTAATTCGAGGCCAAGTTAGCAAATAAAATTTTACTGAAGGATATAAATTAACTATATCTCTGTTTCTACTATTATTTTTAATTAATTAAAATAAATAAATATATTTATTATTTAAAATAATATTTATTAATCAGATCATTATTTAATTTAATAAATCTAAAGTAATTTTAACCTAATCCAAACCCAAAAGTCTAAATAAATTTGATCAAGTTGAGAGAATTTCTAGAACTACAAAGTAAAGGCACATATTAGATAACACAATCTATTTATAAACGAAATTAAGAGAAGTTGATAGGTGATAAAAGGATGATTACTTGAACTTGAGAAGAAGGAATTAAGGTAGTATGAATTGAACAAAGAGTCTCATTAAAAAGACAATTCTACAATCATCAAAATCACTGTGAGCAAGATTATTTTAACATTTTTTATACAATATTTATCTTATTTTTTATTATCTTTTTACTTTATTTTAATATGTTATTTTATTTCAAGATATTTTTTTCTATTCTTCGAGCTTAGTTTTCTATTTTAATAAGAGATCCATGATTATTTGATTGGTAGTTAAAAGGTGTAATAGTTTGAGAAAATTTTAAATACTTTGGCATGATCACAAGGCATGTAGATTCACTATAAAAAAATCAGGTGAACAACATTTTTAGCACACTTGGTAGGATCCATTGATGATGTCATTCAAAACTAAAAGTATTATGGGAAAAAAAGTTATTTTGAAATCTTAAGACTTGGAGGTGCCCATTACCACAACAAATGTTTTAACATTGGTGGAGTAAATTGAAAAAGGGTAATTTCCCCAAGATGTAGAAGTAGTAGCAATTGCATATGCCTCTACTTTGATTATGTAATCTTTAGGAGAAAATATGGAGTTTATCACTAAGGTGGCAATGATGCAAACTTTGAAAGTTATTATAGATGATATTGCTTAAAAGCTCACTCAAACGTTACCAATTATTATGAAGGATGTTAACAGAGGATGATTAAATCAATGATAAGTGTTATTAAAACTCTTGATACTACTTATAAGGTGATTTTTATCAATTATTAATAAAAGCATATGAGGCTAATTCCTTTAGGAACAAACAAGTCTATAAAGAACTTGATGGTAAACGAAATATTAAGACTAGAGAAATATATCAACCATCCCATAAAGGAGATGAAACTCATATTTTCCTAAGCGATAACTATTCTAAAAGCTACCAACCTATTGGTAGGCCTCTAAACCAAAATTAATTTCATGGATATACTAGTCCTACATCTCATCCTATCCATTATGATGAAACAATATATGTTTTAGTGTCGAGGGGCAGTAATAGGGAAAACCATTTCCCTTACTGCAATATATTGACTATTATTGACACTATGAGGGAAGTGATTTAAGAACTATATGGACTTGCTTTATGATAAATATGAAATTTGAAGTTTCATAAACCCCATCTCAATTTTAAGTATAGAGAAAACTTTTATCCTAGGGGTTATACAATTCCTGATTTCTTCTTATTTACTAGGGAAGATGCACAATAAACTATTGAGCATATTACCAGGTTTACCATTCAATATGGTGAACTAAAAAATTATGAAAATTTTAACTATTTTATGTTGTTACTATTTTCTAACTTTTTAACATTAGTAACTTTTACATGATTTTCAACATTGTTTAGGAATTTGAAAACCTTATTTCAAAAGATTTGTTTATATTTGCTTTTATTGGAAAGTTAATAAAAACACTTAGAGTCTTACATGTGGAGATCACAGTTTAAACAATGACATCTTTATCTAGCTTTTTTTTTTATATATCAGATTCAATTACCAGCTATAAGATACTTCTTAAAAGGGATTGGATCCATGCCAATTAGTTTGTGTCATCCTCACTTCATCAATTTTTATTATTATAAAAGGGAGATAACATGAAGATAATTTGGGTAAATAATAAGCCTTTTAGTATTCAGGTGGATAATGAAGTAGTGTACTATGATGTCGATTTAAGGCCTATCAAATTTATTGGATAAAATAAAAGGAGAAATCCTAAATCAATGGTGGTAATACACATTGAAAGTATATTGTAGAAAGGAGAATGAATTATACAAAATGACACTATTCTTAGCTCTGATTTTAAAATTATCATTGATTTTTAATTTTTCTTTTTGGTTTCTGAACTTCAATTTTTTCCAATAGGAGGTTTTCTTAAGAATAAATGCACATGTGGTTGAGTGATGAAGGAATATTCCATGACATGGCATGCATAGAAGGTTAACTACCATGTAAGTAAACCAAATTGACATGTTAGAAAGGTTGAGTACCATATCAACAAACATGAATATGATATATGTTTGTCACATCATCCATGTATGCCACTTCAGTAAATAGAAATATGACACATGTATGTTATATCATCCATGTTTGCTACATCATTGAACATGAACATGATGTGATATACATGTTGAAAATATGGATGATGTGACATACATGTTTCTATTCACTAATGTGGCACTCAATCTTTATGCTTGCCATATCATGGTATATTCTTGGAATGTTCCTTCTTAGGTAGCCAAGTAAGCAAGAAATGATGAAAAAATAATATAGAAACATCTCATTGAAAAAATTGAAGTTTAGGTACCAAAAAGAAATAAATTAAAAATTAATTATCATTTTGAAATCAAAGGTAAGAACAATGTCATTCCATACATTTCACCTATAGAAGGCTAATCGGGATAACAAAATCAATGGAGATTATGCCTTATAAGAAGCCAATTTTAAAAGTTATTGTAGAAGAGGTTGATGACTAACTTTACCTTAAAGGTAAAGGCAATTGTTGTTTTTACCATTTTGAAAACAACATTGCTAAAACATTGAGAAGAGTTTCTTAATGATAAGATATGCATTTATGATGTAGAAGCCATCTTTGAGAAAGATCCTCTTAAGGATGTAAATAAGATACAATTGAAAGATCTTGAGGCATAATCATTAAGGCTAGAGGAAGTGAAGGATGGGGTGCAAGATCCTCTTAAGGAAGTCAACCTTGGGTTACTTGAGGAAGTCAACCTTGGGTTACTTGAGGAAGTCAACCTTGGGTCACTTGAGGAAATTAAAATTACTTGTATGAGCAGTAACCTATATCTAGAGTTAAACGTAAAGATAATAAAACTATAAAATGAGTTCAAAGTTGCTTTGCATAAGATTACAAAGATATGCTTGGTTTAAGCCATGATTTGGTCAACTATTGCTTATCGATCAAAACTAATTTTAAACCTATTCACTAAGCATCCAAAAAAATTTCTAAAAAAGTAAAAGTAGAGATCAAAGAAGATATAAAAAGATTACAAAGAGCAAGATTCATTAAAAAGGTTAAATATGTTGAATGACTAGCAAATGTAGTTCCCATTATAAAGAAAAATGAAAAATTGAGAGTTTATGGATATTTATGATTTAGATGTTACCATTCTCAAAGATATTTATGTCATACTAATCAATGATATGTTAATTAATGCTACTACTAATAATGAAATATTAACCTTTTATGATTGTTTTGCTAGTTACAACCAAGTGTCTATTGATGAGTCAGATTTTTTTAAAGTTACCTTTAAATATGTGGGAGTAGTAAGTATCTATGAATGGTTAATAATGTTGTTTGACATTAAGAATATTGATGCCTCTTACCAAGGAGTGATGATTTTAATTTTTTATGACTTAATTGGTAAAACAATGGAGATTTATATTGATGATATTATGATCAAGTCAAAAAATGAAAAGGATAATAGAAGTTATTTGAGAAATGGGTTTGAAAGATTGAGCAAATACTAATGAAAGCTAAATTCTCTTAATTGCACATTTGGAGTGAGAATTGAGAACTTTTTAGGCTTCTTGATACATTGAAAATGAATTAAGATTAATCATAATAAAATCAAAACTATCATGAGGGTAATTATTTTAAGCAATAAAAAGGATTTTATTACATGCATCATTTGTGCATATTTATCTAAGCTTATATGATTACTATTTATTATATTTAAATTAAAGTATATGTGTTTGATAAATATTTGTTGATAATGTATACTGATTTAAGTAGAAAATACTGATATATAATTATAAGAAATGTAAATTTACATTAACAATAATACATGAAAAAAGTTAAAAGAAAGGTGAAAATACAATTGATAAGGATTGCCAATTTAATAGACATATGTGTGAATTATGAATAATAAATAGTTTAGAAAACTAAGAATAATTAAAGGATATTTAGTTTATTAGAAAGAGGTTGACATATAAAGGATCTTAGAGTAATTAAATGAAATTCATTTGTATGCTTACACTATAAGAAATGTTATATTAGTGGACACATTAACTATTGGTCAATATAGGTTTGTTGACTTTTAAGATAAAAAGTAGATTAAAGCAAACTAAGAAATACGAGGCTTTGGCAATGCACCCATAAAGGATAAATGCTCTTATTTATAAAGGTGATTATCTCTTTGAGGAGATCGACAATTGTTGAAGGGATCTTTAGGCAATAATTTAGCAAGATTAAAAAATTGTTCACATAAAATTAATTCTAGAATACCCAGAAGAACAAACCTTATGATAAATTAGGAGAATGAAGAGGAGAATTGATCCCCTTGATTAGGAGTACTTAACTACTTAGGAAGGTAAAGGTGTTACTGAGTTCAACATTTCATCTTAATCATATAAAGGTGAGTGTGTGTGTGTATATATATATATGTACCATGTGTGTGTAAAAAATTGTATATGGTATGAATATATAGTAATGGTATTTAAATAAATACTTAGAGGAATAACTTACGAAAGTACATATGATGGATATATAAGTGATATACATGCTTTTTAAATTGATTGAAATGTAATGTTTTCCTCTTTTATTCTATTTAATGAGTTATCGCATGGTTATACAAAGATGTGCATATAGTGATGAGACCCTAAAAGTGCATACTACTAAATAAGAACTTATTAAATGAAGGGTTAATAAATTAAAGAGAATTTCCATATAATTATATGAGCTAATGAGGGGTATAAAACTAAGATTAATGTTTTCTTGTTTGTTATATTAAATGTGTGGTTCCTTGTTGTAAATATGACTAAAGCATGTTGGGTTAAAGGAAACTTAAATAGTTCTACCTATTACATGGTCAGATGTTGGAACATATGATGGCAAATGATGAAGTTACAGTGAATTACTCATGGTTAAGCATTTGATGGCATAACATTTTTAGTTTAGATGTAAGTGAAATTATTGAAGCTGATATAAGTTGTAGAATGTGGTAAATATAAGAGCATCCCTTTTTGGTGCGTAATTTAAATATTATGAATCAACATGAGCTTATAAGATCATATAGAGGTGTGTATATTGAAAATTGATGTAAATTTACAAGCCATATTCTAGTCAAGAATAGCAAATTGATTGAATATATTAGCTTAAAATTAAATTAAATACAACTAACCAAGTGGTTGTGAAAACATACATAAGAATTGCATGCAATAACATAGGACCAAGTAAGCAAGATCAAACCTCATAATTTAGGACATCTTAATAAGGTTGAAAATCAAGACCAAATCATGATTTGTTGCTATATGATTTAGAAACATAAGAATTCTTAATTGATAGCATGCTTAAGAAGGAGTAAGTTACATAGAAGTTAATGTTAAATTAAGCAATCATATACAATCAGTGCAACCTCTCAAGCATATCATTCGACAACATACATACACATTAAAACATTTAATCCCTTATCCTAATCCCTTTATTGGTATAAATTAAATGATATTAGTAGCTCCTCACTATACAAATATATCATTTGGTCCAATCCTGGAAAAGTTATATGAAATTAAGGACTATAGAATGCACATTTATATACTATCTTTGGCTATTGGAATGGAGGATAGGATTTCATTCCAATTATGCAAAGATAATAGTGCATTATATGAGCAAAGTGCATTATTATTAGCATAGGACCTGGACATAATAAAATGTATTTTTCTATGGCATCATTAGACCAAAAATCGATCATTGGAAGTTACCATGAGATTGTATCATCCGCATATATATTAAGACTTGGAGAGTTGATGTTATTCATCTCACCTAAATGAGTGACCATTGACATATGTAACAGTATATTACCAAATTTTTAGGATGAGGTGCATAAAATGAAAATTGTATAATTAGTATGTGATATTTAAAGAACCTTAAGGGTTACAGGCCTTGTTTAAGGAAGCATATTATTAATTTATTACCTATAAAGTGCATACAATTTCTTATTGATTAGGAAAGGCCCTAGGCATGTAATAAGCATTCATGAATTGATTATGTATTAAGAAGTAAATACACTTTTGCGTAAGGGGTTAGAGGTTGTATGCACATAACTATTGACCCTGAATTTTCACCCATACATGTGCATCTTTGAATTTTCTTTGATACAACTTAGTGTAGTTCTCCATTTTCAAATTTGAGTTGTATACATGCTATTTATAATGCTATAAATCATTAAGTCTTATAGCACATCTAGTTTTTAGCTCATACAAGTTGATGCATGAAGTTGGCCTTTTCGTATGTGCATGTTGTGAACTTACTCTTTTCTCAATATGGCTTGATACAGGTTCCCATTATCTAAACCAAGTTACATGCACATATTTCATAGCTTTATGAATGATTCAGATATATGGCACATCTAGTTTTTAGCTTGTGTAAGCAGGTACATGAAGTGATTTTTCAACTTCATGCGTAGCAAGTATTATTTCATGCATTGCATGAAGTTGATTTTTCAGCTTCATGTGTTTCATATAACACTTCATATAATGCATGAAGTTAAAAATTGGCTTTTTCCCATATTGCTAACATGCGAAAAACTTATACTTCTTAAATCTTACATATATTCTTAGGGTATTAATATTTTGGAGACCCAAAATTGATTTCTAAAGCAAAACTCTATCAAAATTAATCCATAATTAATCTCACTCTTAGTTAGGTCATTAAAGACTAATTAACCACTCTTAAACCTTAATCAAGTTTAGAAATCAAGGATTAAGCTTTATTAAACATTGGTGAGTTTATCTTTCCTTCTACATCCCTCTTTTTCTCTTGATTTTCATTAATATTTATAGGTTATACTTGAGGTTTTGCTTGTTCTCGAATGCCATAGTAGCATTTGAGACTTTCTAATCATCTAAATGATCTGTGATAGTCAAATAATTAGATTACATTCATTATTTTGACTGGAAAATATGATTTCTTCTTCTAGTAAGCACTTCATGCAATGCACATAATGCTTTATGCATTGCATATAGTTCATTTCAATACCATATGCATCACATGAACATCTATATATGATGCATATAGTGTTCTGGATTTACTAAAATTTGAATTTTCAATCATTTTTGCTTTGATTTTTTTATTTCTTTAAAGTTTCCAAGTACAACCTTGAAGTGGACTTGTCCTTCCTAATTTTTTCTTATAATTCATAAATATTTAATATAGATATACAATAACTTAAGTTTACACGTGTATGTAGTTGTGATAGACGAAAATTGTATTTAAACAGCTAATGTGTAAGCTATAACATATGATAAGTTTATTTTATTAGGTGTGTAGGTGTATGTGGATGTTATAATAAGATCATATAAAAACCATAAATAAGGGTTGTTTGTTATTGATAATGAATGACTTAAAACTTTTAAGATTAAGTGATATGTATAGTGTATGGTTATTGTATGGTTAGTGTGAGTTTCACTAAAAGTATGCGTATAAAACTTTCACATGGGGGTAATATTACATTTAGATTTTATGAATAATAAATACACTTTAACTTATTAGAATGTCCATATGCATACAATCGAATGGCCTAATATCATAGTCATGACATATATAGAGGTTGCTTAGTGTTTAAGATGAAATTTTAATAGCTAATAATTATCCTCATCCTGATTATTTTTCATATAAATTATAAAGCATACAAGGATTCAACGATAGGATGGTTGAATTCTATTATTAATCATATTAATTATTTGAGTGCATATATAGATTTGTTAAAAAAATTAACATATCTTTTCACAACATTTAGAAGAAGTGACTTTAATACAAAGTGAGTTTGAGAATTATTTTCTTAAGGAAAATTTCCCTTTAGGCCTTATTTTTAGTTCTCTTTATTTTAATGGATATGAAAAACTAAAAGAATATAAAAGTATCAACAAATAATATATAAACAATCTATAAACTTAACAATCTTTGAGTAACTCTTAAATTTCATCTTTGTAAGAGCAGACTCCCTTTGATAGTATCAAAGCCTTTGAGCTAATTAGGATTTGTAATAATTTCTAGATTTATTTCACAAATTGAAAAATTAAGGACCAAATTATTAAAAAGAAAACTTAAGATATTATTCTGGGTGAGGCTTTTGGGTTATGGCCTAGAGTGAAAGGTTTTTTTAGAGATAACATCATGTCTCATTTGAAGCAAAGAGTAGACTTTCTGAAGGAATATATGAACTCGTGAGATGTCATAATTTGGAGTTACCATTCAAATGGTTTTGGAAAAATGGTTGAACCAATAGTTTTGTTGGTATTATTAACATTTTCATGTATGATTTTTAATCAGAAAATGTGTATTTATTAGTATTTTTGGCTATGTTTGATCAAAACTAAACTAATTGATTACTTCCCTTGTATTGTAGGTAATGCATGGTTGAAGGAAGTGTGAATTACAAGGTTTGTAATTAGGTAAAGGGAGCTAATTTTGATTAAAAAGCCATTAAGGTTTGTTAAAATAAAAAATGAAGAGATTATTGGACCTCAAGGGTCCTTAATCTTGATTTTGATGTTAATAAACCATGTTTATGATGTTAATAAAGTATTTTAATTATTATTTTCAAAAACTAGTTTATTTTATACTATTTCTGGCTTATCTTTAGATAAAATATGATGATTCAATCGTACCATATTTAGTACCCTATACCATGAATGTTTGAATTTTTAGTTTTAAGCAAAAGGTTATGGTACGATCGTACCACTAGACCATACAATTATACTATCCTTTGCTATTCAACTGGTTTGGGCTGACATATGATGTAGTTTACATATAATCATAAGCAGTTTGCAAATAACTTTTTGTATAGTCTTTTAAAACATCATATAATGAGTATTCTCACATTAAATGCACTTCTAATGATCATTTAAGCTAGAAAAATCATATATTGATGAGTAACCTTATTGAAGGTAAGAAACAATCTTTGATCATCAATTACTTATATTTTCCTCCTTTAGCTCATAAATGATTGAATTTTTTGGTTATCATATTTTTGATGTATAAATCTATTATAAAGGATTCTTGGATTTTCAATCCTTATTTTTTTCGTGGGTTATGTTTTGAGAGATAGGAAGGAATTATGATTGAGTGAAGGTTGTGTGTGAGCCTTAAGAAAATAATTTATAAGGGTTTTAATGTAAGCCTTGACAAAACACTAGAGTTTAATTTTTGGTTAAAGAATCTTGTTGTAATTTTGAGAAAGACAAGTGAAACCTCAAGTAATAACTTAGGTAAGTGGATATAGATAAATATTATGCTAAACCATTATAAATTCTTATGTACTTTTCTTTTGACTCTCTCATTATTTTTGTTGTTTAATTATTTTTGTTGTCATATTACTTGGGAATTTCAATAATTTTAAGAGAGTTCCCTTTAAACAAATGTACTTCTCTTTTGTCTCTCTCATTATTTTTCTTGTTTAATTATTGTTGTTGTCACATTACTTGGGAATTTCAATAATTTTAAGAGAGTTCCCTTTAAACAAAAGGGTATGGTATGATCATACCATAGGTTGTTGTGATACATCCATTAAAAAAATATATGCAATATTTGTTAACATCAAAATAGGTTTTCTAACAAAATTCTTTAATATAAAAATTAGATTTTTATAAAATTAGATAAAAATTAATTTTTATAAATTAAAATGATTACTATTTAATTTTTATATTTATTTTAGGAAGGTAAATATAGAATTCTTTAAAATAAAAATTAATTTTTATATAAAATTAAATAAAAATTAATTTTTACATAGAATTAGATAAAAATTAGTTTTTACAAATTAAAACTATAATTGTTTTATATAAAAATTAGTTTTTACAAATTAAACTATTAGTATTTTATATAAAATTAGATAAAAAATTAATTTTCAAAAATTAAACTATTATTATTTAATTTTTATATTTATTTTATTTTATATAAAATAATTTTTTACAAATTAAAATTAAAATTATTTGATTTTTTCGATAGATAAAAATTAATATTTATATTTGAATTTGAATATAATTTTTTATATAAAAATTAACTTTATAATAATAACATATTAAAATGAATTTTTACAAAGTAGTTTTTCAAATCAAAATTATTAATATTTTATATAAAATTAGATAAAAATTAATTTTTACAAATTAGAAGTATTGCTACTTAGTTTTTGTATTTATTTTATGTTATATAAAATTAGATAAAAATTAATTTTTATAAATTAAAATTATTACTACATTTTATAAAATTTAATTAAAATTAATTTTTATAAATTAAAATTATTACTATATTAAATAAAATTGGATAAAAATTAATTTTAAAAATATATAACAAAAAATCTCATTTGCAACAAAAAAAATATTCAAAAAAATTTTAAATGCTTGAATATGGACCATTGAAAAAACAACAATTGTTCTTTAAAAAATAATTAAATATGAAGTATTAAATGTTAGAAAAAATAATATTATAGTTGAAAACAATAAAAATGGATAAGATATTATGATAAAAGAATATTATGATTAATATTAGAAGTTGCTTTGGAGATATATAACTTATACTAAAAATTGTTATGCTTAATAGATGTAACTTATATTTAAAACGTGAGCTAATCTAAAAATCATGTTTTATCATATATGATTTTAATTATTTATCTAAAATAATTATAATATTCTAAGAAAAATAATTATCTTTTGATAATATATAGGTTCTGATCATAATTCTTTAAAAATACAAACTATAACACTAAAACATCATGTTCCTAAAAAAATAATAAGATAATAATATTTAAAGATAATATGCTAGATTTAATTTTACTAAGAAACAAATCAAATCGAGGGAGACTTTACTCAACAAAATTAGTTGTTAATTCTGAAAAACATGTCAAATAAATAAGTATGAGGAATATTTTCAGCATCCAACTATATATGTGGATACCATATACATATAAATATATTACACATTTTATAATTTATTAATCAACATTTAATAAATCAAAACATAAATATATAATTGTAAAAAAGAAAAATGAATTAAAGAAATTATAATAAGATGCGTTGTATCATTTATTTGAATTTTTATTGAATTTAAAGAAAAAACTTGGAAATCTATTTTTTTTTTTTTAGTATTCCTTCATTAAATCTGTGAATTAAGATCGAAGTCATTAATTTAAATTAATTTAAGAAAAATTTATAATATCTTATATTTATGCAAAAAAAAGATTAAATAGTCAAAAGAATCACATTTTAAGAAAATAATTTGCATATTCTATTTATATAGGTAAATTACAATTACTTGTATAACAAATTATAGGATAACTATCTAATTTATCCTAAACTTTAAAGCCTTTCAAACTCTAACATTTTTTATTTTTCTTTTAATTTTATCCAATTACAAAAAAGTGTATGTTTGTCTTATATGGCACTATTAATACTGACTTGATTATTAAAATGGTGTGTTTTGATAATAAACTATCATTTTATCTTTAATATAATAAAATTTTCGATTTATCCTCAACTTTAGTCTAACTTTCAATTATACCATTAACATTAGTTTAAATGTGATATTTTTTGCAATTAAAACTTAATTTGAATATATTTTATTAGAAAAAATAAAAAAGAAATAATTTCTTCAAAACTTTAAGAAAATAAATTCATAGAATATTACATTTTTCAATTTTTAAATCCTAAAATAAAGAAAGATAATAAATTATAAATTTTTTATCTTGAAACCATTAAATGTTAATGTTATTAAGATTAATTAAAATGATATTTTAAGATGAAAATAAGTAAAATTATTTTCTTATATATCTATTATACTCTATTGAAATACATTCAAATTACTTTTCAATTGAAAAATATTATATTTTAATTTTATGATAATTGTAATTAAAAAATTGATATAAATTGATATATTTTTTAAACTTATACTAATGTTATAATTAAAAGTGAGACTAAAGTTGAAGATAAAATGAGACATTATACTAAATTGAGGATAAAATAGATAGTTTATCATTAAAATATATCACTTTAATAATCCAAGACAACATTGATAGTGCCTATATAAGATAGACATGTCAGCTCAGACATACGCCTTTTTGCAATTGGATAAAATTGAAAGAAAATAAAAATTGATGGAGTAAATTAAAAGATTTTAAAGTTCAGGATAAAACTGAAAGATGACTTAAAACTTAAGATGAATTAGATAATTATCCTTAAATTATATGAGATCATTTATGAAAATAAACTCAAAAATTGTTGTAGCTAAAATAATATTAAATAAATAAAATGTTGAAAAATGAAAAGTTAAGTATTAAAACGTTGAAAAAAGAAAAGTGTGGGGTTAAGTCATTCACCCACTTGACCCATCCATCTGGAATTCGAGGTCATGCTTTAAAAAAAAGTAATTGGAGATATCATTTTACCGTAGAGAAGCTCCTCGTCATATTTCACTGGGTAAAGGAATGTTGGTACTCCAGTTATATGATAAGAAGGTATTACCCTAGATACAAAGAGAGAATCAATCTACAAAAAGGGAATGAGTTAGGGAGTAGAATGTGAGAAAGTATGGTGAAAGGGCAATGAAATGAAGTTACCTATTATTGAGATTGACTATTGGTAGGAATAGATGCATGTGTGGGAGTAGATTTAGAGTCAGGGAAAGAGGACATACCTGCAATGATAATACATTTTATAAGTGATTAAGAACTTTTTCTCTATCTATTAATGACAATGGGGGAGTGTAGCTGAAACCTGTATTTTAGGCTCATTAGATTTGAGGCTTTTCTAGGTTGTTGTTATAGTTCTAGAGACTAATTGGTGATTTAAACTACCTTATCATAGTGTCATATGCCTAGAAAGTAAGAATCAATTCATTTCCCCTAGTAAAGTTCTCATTTTTAGTCATTTTCATAAGTGTTTGTATTAACAAAAATCTGGCAGAGTTCTGACAGTAACATAGCAATCTCAAAATTTTACACAAGCGTAAATACCACAACATTTTCATCACAATAGCATTATCATAGAGTTATGCTAATATATTTGAGAAAGAATATTAGTTAACATGTTGTTATCATTTGGGAGTTACTTTGTCGATATTTGAGTTTTGGAAGAATATAGTTGGAAGGGTGATATTGCTTAGGAGTATTAGAATACATATTCCAATAGGCAATATTGAAATTGGAATACTTTATTTTTGGCTTCATGAACTTATCATCTTCTTACAAAGAGAAAAGCAGATAGTTAAGTTTAAATTGTAATTTTTGAATGCCATTTAAATTTAATTGTTTAAATCATTAAGTGTTAAGCGTTTGATGATTTGTGATCATTTTATAGAGATTGGTTATTTGCTCATCAATTTATTCATACCTAATGATATATATATATATATATATATATATATATATATATATATATATAATATAATATAAAAATATAGAGAAAA
>CANYBF012872145.1:0-23249 GCA_948192965.1 Dalechampia spathulata | reverse complement strand
ACTTTCATAATTTTTTCATAATAATTAAGCCTACTCTTTTTAATTCATTACATTATAATTACACTATTTTTTAATAATATTAATAAATCAAAATATTCATTACTAAATCATACAATAAATTATTTATATTTTTTAAATATTCATTACTAAATCATTAATCTAATAATTACTAAATCATTATATAATTTATTATAATATAATAAATATTTTATCTAATAATAATTATAACACTTTAATTGGGTAGGGTTGCAGAGGGGGATGAGGGGCTGTCAGGTGGAATGCCATGTTGGGGGGAAATGCATTCTGACAGTCGATTTAACCGACGGCCACACTCTCTCCTGCACACACTTGACATGTCACGCCATATCATGCCATTTGGATAAGTGAGTGTCACGTCGTACGATCGTCGGTTTGACCGACGGCCAGAATGAAAATTATCTTAAGATCGTAATTTTTTTACTTTCTACTTCAAAACAGTAATATTTTTTATTTTCTTCAATAAATATGTAAAATGCCTGAGTTTATAAGGATGATAAAATCAAGAAAGCTTGATCTTACGAAAAAAAGAGAAGATACCAAAAGGGTTATGGTTCTTACAGTACAACAACAAAATTATATATGTTTCGTTTCTTCACCATGTTCTAACAAGATTTACTCTTATGGTCTTCCATTAATTGATGTTATTCTTGACATTTTTCTTGAAAATCATGCTCCTAATATCATTAAGAGCATAGAGAAGTAATATATATTTTCACTTATGAATGAAATTGAGCATTTAGAGAGCAAAATAAAGGAGGAATCGGAGGATGTAGCAATTCTTTGAACTTCAAGTTTGGAATCTGGCAAGGAATTGATGGTTTAAGGAAATTGATTGATGCGAGGAGAATTTGGAATTGATGTTGTTTTTGTTGTTGGAGTGTTTAGGAATTGCTTCAAGTCTCCAAGAGCTACCATGAAGATGAAGCCTCATGTTGGAGTGTTAAGCTCATCATACACAACCAAACCAATTAACAACAAGATTTCCTCTATTTATCATACTCCTTTCTTTGAAATTTAGCCTTCTCCAATAATGAACAGATAAGTTCTAAGGTTTCCACGAAAAAATTATTTCTAATTGTTATTTTCATCTTTTTTCAAATTATTCCTTTTCATTTAATATATTATATTATTAAATAAGATGGATAATTAAAAATGAATGGAGGATATTATAAAAACAAGGGCCTATCGAGCGAGACAGACTTCTTGCGCTGATCCTCAACGCAGATTATCATACACTGTACTGGGCTGAGTCACCCTCCTCAAAATTCATAAAATAATATCTGTTTTCGGAACTCAAAATCCATGACAAATCAACTTTTCATCTTCTGATTCTACGGTTAGTTCTCTGTCTCTTTTATCTACTTCCTTTTATCTGTAAACATGTGAAAAGATTCAATTTTGATGTGTCCATTACTATATCTGGACCTAAATTTCCTTTTACGTTGTTTGATTGAAGTTGTTTTCTGATTGGTTCTTTGAGAAAATCGGATGGAATTATTCGAGTAATCTATAGAGCTACAGTGTCTTCATCCCTTTACATTTTAATGTTGTGACTTAGGTATTATGCAAGTTGAATTCTTTTGCACTGGATGATGAATTAAATATAATTAAGTGGACGAGTAACTTTCGAAGTGCTTCAACTGTAGTCGTGAATTCTTAAATATATGAGCTGATTAATCTTTTGTTAAAAACGTATGCAGAAAAAAGGAATTGTATCAGCAGTTCATATCCTGGTGGAAAATGATGCAAATTATGTCATTAAATGCTCTAACCGCAGTATCTAGGAATGGTTGGATTTGTGGATCTTTACCAGTACCATCATGGAGAAGGAGGCATTTCAAGCTTCAAAGAAAAACCCATGATGGTGTTTTTGGGACCGATAAACATCAGTTTATTCAAAGTTTATGCTTTCTGGGTGACCCCAAATTGTCAAGCAACAGAAGTTTAAGTATTGAGGCTGGATGGTTCTTCAATAGAGATGGGGGTAACCAGGAGTCTGAAGCAAGTTGCGAGCGCAGCGAGGGTGCTAATGAGGATATTTTGATTTTCTTTTTCCAGCTAGACCTGGCTACTCGAGTTCAGGTTTGGTTTGCTTCTTTTTAAAATTTGGTAGTGTTTTTTCAATTTATTTATATGCAGTAAAGCAGTTGCATCCCTTTTTAAGGTCATGCTCACTGACATTTTTCATTGTTGGATGCTGTGAGCTTGTAGTATGCTTTGAACACGGAGCAGTATGACGTCGCACAACAACTAAGGAACAAGCTTACTGAGGTTACATTTCATTTCCTGAACGTGTTTCCATGATTCTTTACTTTTAGGTGTTCTAGTAGTAACTTTCTTCAAACATTATCTCTTCCCCTTGCAACCGCATAAAATTAATGTTGGAGTAGTGGAAATACTTAAAATAACGTACAGTGATCCCAAAGATATCTGGATGTAATCTTTTCGAATTACATTTGAATATAATCATGCTTTTTATGCTTGTGCCTACCAATTGATGCCCACATCCTTGTGAACAAATGTCCTCATTAATAGCCTAACAACTTATACAATGATTTGTCAGCGTACTTAATCAGTTATCTTCTGAAAGGTGGAAGCAGAAGTTGTTCGACAACAGGAATCAAAAAGAGGATCGTCCTCAAAGAGTGAAGCTCAAGATAAGGCATTAAGCCTCATACGACTTCGGTGAGCCCCTGTTGTTCCATTTTTTTTACTTCTTAAATCTCAATTGCATTTTGGAAGTTTTTGTATCAATTCAACATTGTGGTACAACGTATTTATTTAATCTCGCTTTTACCATGCTATATTTCAATTCAAATGTTTTTGAAATTGCATCCTCTTCCTTCCCTGCAGTGCAGATCTGCAGAATGCAATTGAGAAGGAGAACTATGCTATGGCAGCTCAATTACGGGATCAGATTTCCAAAATGGAGGCAGAGTCTTTAGCTGCATCAGCAAATGCTTTGGCATATGAAAATGCACAATATGCATTTCGTCTAGGGCAAAAAGTGACTCACAAGATTTTTGGTACCTAAGCATAGCTTCCATTGCATCATTTATTTTTTTGTATGTCCGCCGGTGACGTTCTCTCTTTGTACCTAAAATCCATTCTTTATGATAAATGTATAAGATGATTCCATACCCATGACGAGCACATCCCATATTAGCTTTTATGGTTCACAATGGAATTGCTTCAAAGATTTTCTGAATTTGAAGATGACAGAAAGCCAAATTTCTATCATTAACATCGAATCCTTGCTCACCCATTGTGACATGATGACAATCTGTGCTTTATTTATGTCTGAATGAGCTTGCAGCTATCATAGAACGTGCAGCCATTACAGAGCATGCATCTCAAAAATCTCCTACATCTCTCTGCTGGCTTTCTATGTTCTGATTATTTTAATAAGTTATTAATTCCTCTGCAAAAACTCAAATTCCAGTTTGTGGGTTTCTTTTTCTTCTGTGTGTTGGTATTATTTCCTCTCATATTGATGTCAATGCCTCTGGAATCTGGATGCATCTCAATTGGAACTTAGTGATGTAATAAAGTAATTTTGATATGCCTCAAGAGAAAACATCTAGGTTACTCGTCATTGAACTATTAGTTATGCATAGAAAAATAAGTCTTGCATTTTTCAAAGATATCAAAAGTACAGTATGTCAATGGAGCCATCTTTTCTTCGCTATTCCTTTCTGTTCAGTTTTTCTCTTTTCATTACTGATGATGTATTACAATCTCAGGCTACCGAGCTGTGATTTGTGGAATGGACCCTGTTTGTTGCGAGTCTGGCTCATGGATGGAAACTGCACGGATTGAGAATTTGACTCGGGGTTCTAATCAGCCATTTTATCAGGTTCAATTTGCTTTTCCCCATTCTCCTTGAATGTCCCATCTTTGTTCTCTGACCATGTCATCAAAGGCAATTGTTTTTCTCCTCACGTTTGCCTTTGGAACATGAACCTGTTAGAAAGGCGTGCTTTCTTCCTTTGGCTAACCTTCCATTCTATTTCAATGTATTATACTGAAATATCTAAATATTTAGTGGAAAGGCTTGCTTGGCCTGTTATACGTCGTCAAGATGAATCACTCTCTCTTCCAAAAGCTTCTTTGCTGATATTCAACAGTAAATGTTGAATATTGTACAACATAGTAGTTGAATTTAATCACAACAAATGATAGTTTTTTTGCTTTCAAGGGAAATGATTCATAACTTCATTATACTAGAAGATAATTAGGTATCCAAGGATCTTGCTACATTCTCCATTCTTCAACTTACTTTCAATATTTTGGTACTTTTAATAATATTTAACCATGCAATCATTTTTCCAAGAAGATGTGATAATATTCTATGTTCAACTTGTCTATACATCTAAGAAGCTAGCATCAAGCAGTAGAAGAGGAATTGATGGTTCAACTTTGATATGTTGTTTTCCAGGTCTTGGTCGACGTACATGCAGAACCCAATCTACTGGTGGCTTATGGTAATTGGCGTAATTTGCATTTTATTACTTGATTTCTTTCACATCCCCATGTTTTTTTTTCTTTCTTTTCTTTTGGTTTTTGGAATTTGGAACTGAATGATAGTTTTCCTGTGTATATTTTATGTGCTTTGATGGAAAGTAATCAATTTATTATTTTAAATGTTTGTGCTGGGATTCCAATGCTACAGTTGCGGAGGAAAATTTGGTTGCTTCAGAACGACCAGATTTGGTGAGTAATATTGGTTGAAAAGCATGAAAAGTGTGCTCTAAGCTTCGTGGGTTGATTTTGTTTATGCACCTGAGTTTGTGCAGGGCAGGTTTGATCATCCTTACGTATCTTTTCTATTTTATGGAACGGATACAGCAGGAGACTTCATCCCAATCAAACAGCTACGTGAAAAATATAATAGGCCTCGGCATGAAGTACCAATTGACCCACGAGACCAGGACAGTGGAGGAGATGCTTAAATAGACTGCTGGTTTGTTGACCATGCAAACATTTCCAAGCCATAAAACAGAATCTTGAGTTTCCATAACTTTGCATTGTTTTGCACTCATTCTCATGATTCTATAAATTTTGCAGGAAACGTGACGCTCTATCATTTCCCTCTTTCTAATTATGCTTCTGGCGCAGGGAAGCTTGCAATCATGCTTGAAACATGAACAAAAACTTTATACGACTCAAATTTGCCTCCGGGGACTTTATATTCTGGTCCGGTTATCGGTAGACATCATGTAAATCTTTGCATGTGAAGATGTTGATTATATTCTTTATTAATTAAAAATCTTTATTAATTATATTCTTTAATTTTTTTTTTGTTTTATTTGCTTTAACTTCATATACAATATGTTATATGGTATATAATATATATCACATGTACAATGTGTTATATAATATATAAATATATACAATAGTTACAATGTATGTTATATAATATATAAATATATATTATATTGTATAATGTATACGATAAATAAATAAATATTGATAAATAAGTATATACTATATATATCATAAATATATATCACATATACCATAAAAATTATATGTTATATATATTTATTCACTTATATTTACTATAAAAGAAACCAAACAAAAATATAAGAAAAAATAAAAAATATAATTAAATTATACAACAAATAATTAAAAAGTAAAATTAAAATAAATTAGATTTAAAAAAACGGAGGGGAGAAGAATAGAAGAAGAAGAAGATGATGATGATGATTAAGAAAAAGAAGAAGAAGCAAGCAATAACATATCAAGAAAAATAAGTAGTAGCAATAAAGGAAAGAGAGGAATAAGTATCAAGAAAAATAAGTAGTAGCAATAAAGGAAAGAGAGGAATAAGTAACAATAATAAAGAAAGAAGAAAAAGGAATAAGTGAGAAAGAAAAAAAAGGGGAGGAGAAGAAGAAGAAGGAGATGAAGAAGATAATGATGATGATGAATAAAAAGAAGAAGAAGCAAGCAACAATTTATCAAGAAAAATAAGTAGTTGCAATAGAAGAAAGAGAGGTAAGTAGCAATAATAAAGAAAGAAGAAAAAGGAATAGATGAGAAAGAAAGAAAAACCATGAAAAGATTAAGGAAAGAAATAAATTTAATAGATTTTTTAAGTTTGTATTTTTTAAAAAGATATTTTAGTAATTATAAAAATTATTTTGATTAAAAGTGATAAAATTTTATATTGTAATATTAAATGATATTTTTTAGTTAAATTTTTATGA
Source organism: Dalechampia spathulata (assembly GCA_948192965.1). NCBI lineage: Eukaryota > Viridiplantae > Streptophyta > Magnoliopsida > Malpighiales > Euphorbiaceae > Dalechampia > Dalechampia spathulata. The sequence goes on along the minus strand of CANYBF012872145.1, from coordinate 16,998 downwards.
TATAATAATATGTTAATTGACCTTAAATTAACAATCAAAATCCATATAATATCATTATTGGAGGGCTGCCATCATAGCTGATAGCTTCTTGCCATTATTATTATTATTATTATTATTATTATTATTATTATTATTATTATTATTATTATTATTATAAATGCTAACATGACTATTAATATCTTTTGTAAAAAAGTAATATAATGTTAATTAAGTTGATAGTTTGACTAGTTGCCTCAAGTCTATCCATCATAAATTGATAATTTTGCTACTTTTCTAAATTTTATCATAAATAAGTAAAGTGCCCTTCATGACATAGCCTACTTACACATTATTAGATAATTTCTTATAATCTTAAGGAGAAAGATATGAATAATGTAAAATAGAAAATATTATTTACAAAAATAGTGTGTGAAATCTTGAAGAATGACAATAATAAAATTAATTAATAAATTAAAGAGAGCTAAAAAGAAGAACAATAAATTTATAATGGTTTGATAACCTCTTTATCTATATTCATTTACTGAAGTAATCAACTTAAGTTTTTGCTAATTAGTTCATTAATTATAATAATCTAGTTCTTTTTTTATAAGAACCAAACCTTAATGCTTTTAAAGATCACATTTAATCTTTTACAATCAATTCAATCTTATAAGAAATTCTCTATTTTACACAAAGAATTCTCAATACATAAACTCTCCCAAAAAATCTCAAATAAATAAACCAACATATGAAGAGAACAATACCATAATACAAGCAAGTAGAGATAGATTTTCAATTGATAAGTCTTAAGGCAAGATATTACTTGTAATTGCAAAAATCCAACAATAAACAAATCTTTATTAGCTTAGATGATCATTATATCTGGTAAACGAATATTTAAGAGAATATAAAAAAGTAGTATGTAAGTTATGTACACTTGTACAAGATGACATACCAATATGTTAGTGTGATTTTTTGTAAATTATAAGTATGCTAGAGAATTAAAGTATTCTTAAATTATTGTGCCTTATAACTTTTAAGTAAGTAACTATGGGCTTTTTAGATTTAAGTTGGACTAAAATTACTTTAAGTCTATTAAATTAATTAATGGTCCAATTAACAATTATCATTTAACTAATAAAAATATTAAATAAATTAATATAAAAAATTAATTTATTTAATTATTTTTATTAATTTAAATTAATTTAATTTTGGTAGAAATAATGACCTATATAAGATTGTTATAGATCAATCTTATACATATTAAACTTATCCTTAATAACTTTTAAGCCTAAGCCTAAGCTTTAAAACTTACCTTTTTTATTTTATATCTTTAATGGCTCATTCGTAGTTAACAGACCATTTCCTTAACAAATAATCTTTACTTCCTATAGGTAAAATTATCTTCTAGACTAATTCCCCTTATTTAAAAGTCTTCTTCATCACTTTCTTATTATATGCTCTATAAACCATTTGCTTCTGAATTATCATTTGATTCAATGCCCTCATACACATTTCATTCAAATCCTTTAACTCTATTGATATGGCTTTTATGTATAGATTTCGATGTCAACTCATATTGGCTTGCTAATCTTAATGATGGCACCATAATCTCCATAGGAAGTATGATATCATGTCCATAAGTGCATGCAAATGGACGTACACCTATTGCTTCTCTTTTTGATATTTTATATGCCTAAAGAGTCTTTAATAGAATCCTATGCCAATTTCTTGGGTTATCTTTTAACATCATCTCTATAATATTAATCAATATCTAATTTGATACTTCAATTTGCATATTTGTTTGGCTGTAGTGTAGAGCTAAGTTGATAAATTTAATGTCATAGTCAGTTGCAAATGCTTTCACTTTTTCACCAGTAAATGTAGTCTCTTGATTTATGGTGACAGAATATAGGACACCAAATTAATGTATCAAATGCTCCTTAATAAACTAGATGACATGCCCCTGCTCTAATTTCCTTAAAAATATTGCCTCTACTCACTTAATAAAGTAGTCTATAGTTACAATTACAAAGCTATGATTTTTAATGAAGTTGAATAAATTTTTCTAATAAGATCAATTACCCAACCTTTAAAAGGTCATGGCTTAAGTATTAGGTGCAACTCTACCATAGGAACTCTTTGTATGCTGCTATGTCTTTGGCACTGTTGATAGTCTTTAGTATAATTAATATAGTTTTTCAAAATAAATGGCTAATAATATCGATGTCTACATATTAACCATCTCATTTTGATACTAGATTGATGCACCACACAAACTCCCTCATGGACTTGCTTTATCACCTTTAAGACATCAAGTAAACCCAAACATTTAAGGAGCAATCCATCAAATCCTTTCCTAAAGAGATCTTCTTTAATTAACATATACTGTAAAGTTTCAACCTTCACTATATAAGGAACTTTCACATTAGAACAATGCAAGTAACTCTTCAATACATCCCTTCAGTCTTTTGCATTCCTTGTGTTGATGTTAAGGTTTTCTAGGATAATTCCCCTTTTATGAATTAAAGGATGATTTTTCTTTATTATTTAAACCAAGTAAACTCCTCAAACATATTCAATCCTATTACTACTTATGCTAGATTATCAGCTTCCCAGTTCTACTACCTTGGCACATGGTTAAAAGAAACTTCCTTAAACTCCTTCAATAATTATACTATAACTGTAAAATAAGGAGCCAACAATACACTATTGCAGTTATACTCATGAACAAGCTACCTTAATACTAATTATAAGTCTCCTATGATGTTCACTTCTTCTTCTGCACTTACTTTTTATAATTATTTTCAAACTAATAACAAGTGCCTCATACTCTGCTTGATTATCAATGTAGTTGAAGATCAAGTTAAATGACATTCTAGTCTTGGTTCCACTTAGAGAAATGATGACAACCCTTACCCTAACTTCTTTCTCAATAGAGAAACCATTAAATTTCAAGGTCCAAGGCACCTTCTTTGGGTGAAAGATACCTCAATCAAGTTGTTTCTCTCTTTCAACCTCTACGCATGGATAATTAACCAAGAAGTCTGCCAATACCTGACCTTTCATTGCCTTTTGCAAAAGGCAAGCCAATGTAAACTAAGCTAATGCTAGTGCTTACTATCCTTTTTGTAATCATTGGTTTGGATAACATGTACTTGATCAAATCTATTTATGGCATTATGTACACCATAGCTCACAATCCTAAGAATTATTGCAACTCTTTTTTATTGCTTGGGATAATTGCCCCCATGATAGCTTTTGCTTTATTCTAATCAATCTCAATTCTTCTTTAATGTACCAGGAAGCCCATAAAGTTTCCAGCTCTTACTTTAAAGGTACATTTAAGCAAATTTAGCTTTAATTGGTATGTCTCAATCTTTCAAATCCATTTATAAAATGACTTACATAGTCTTTCTCATTTTTTTAACTTGACCACCATGTCATTAATATACACCTCTTATTGTTTTGCTAATTAAATTCATAACTCTTTGGTAGGTAGCACTAACGTTTTTAAGGCCAAACAATATCACTAACCATTCATAAGTACCTATTGCTTCTAGAAACCTGTATGCAATTTTAAAAATATTTGACTTAGTAATAGGCACTTGGTTGTAACCAACAGAATAATCTTAAAAGGTTAATATTTCATGATCAGTAGTAATATCAATTAATATATCATTGATTAACATGACATAAATGTCTTTGGGAGTGATTGAATTCAAATCATGAAATCCATACTCACTCTTAATATGCCATTATTTTTTACAATAAGAACTACATTAGTTAGCTATTAAACATATTTGGCCTTCTTAATGAATCATGCCTTTTATAATTATTCTATCTCTTTTTTGATTTTTTTCTTCTATTTCATTGGACATTTTTCTAGGTGCTTGATGAATAGGTTTGAAACCGATTTTAATTGGTAGGCAATGCTTCACCAGATCATGACTTAAACTAAACATGTCTTTATAATCTCATATGAATCAATCTTTAAACTTATATAGTAACTTTATTATCTCTACCTTTAACTTTAGATTTAGGTTGCTACTTACACAAGTTATTTTAATTTCCTCAAGTGACATAATGTGAACTTCCTCTAGCTTAGATGGTTATGTCTTAAGATCTTCTTATTGTATCTTATCTACATCTTCAAGAGGCTTTTGTTGTAAGATGGCTTCATCATCACAAACACTTATCTCATCATCAGAAACCTCTTCCTCTATAGTTTATAATGTTGCTTTAAAAATGGTATAAATAACAACTATCTTTTCTTCAAAGGTAAAGTTAATCATTAACCTCTTATAGGACATCATCTTCATTGATTTTGTTATCACAATAGTCTTCTGTAATTTGCCACCACTAACTTAAATTTTCCCTTTTATTTTGACCTACAAATTTGATAGGCCCTAGATTAGCATAATAATACACTACTTCAACTACATTTACATGGACCCCAAAAGGCTTGTTGTCTACTAAATTATCTCCACATCATCTTCCTTCCAAAATAAGAAAAATTGATGAAGTGAGAATGTTACATACCAATTGGCATGAATCTAGTCCCTTTCAAGAAGTGCCTTATAACTAGTAGATTAGTTAACTATAATAAAAGTAAATAATGATGTCTTTGTTCCAACTATGATCTTTATGGGTAAGACTTCAAATATTTTGGTTAACTCTCCAATGATAGTAGATATAGACACATCAATTGAAATAAGATCTTCAATAGATTTCCTTAAAGCTTGAAGCATCATTGAAAGGCATTATATTGATGGCTAATCTATTATCAATAAGAAATCTAGAAATTAGTCTACCAATAAGATATGTTTCAATATACAACTTAATATGCTTTATTATCTTCTTTGATGGTTTCTCCAACACCACCTAGCTCTTTTGGACCTTTAGCTTGAATAGTGACTCTATTGACTATATTAGAAGTTGAAGGTGTGTATACTTTTTCACTTTTTTCACCTTCCCTCCTTTATACTTTTGCTTCTACTCCCTTTTTTATTCTTTTTTGTAAATATATAGGCAATAATAGAAAAGAAGTGGTACAATCAAAAGGAATAAGAATATTACCTACCATAAATGTGTCTTTTATATCCTCATTGCTTCTAATTGACTCTATATCAATCTCAGTTGACTTTCTTCTAAATTTCACCTTGGGTTTGACTTCTTTCTCTTAATTTTCCCATTTTACCCTAAGCTTTTTCCTTCCTTGTAAATTCCTATAGCCTTATATTTCTTAGCTAGGTTCTTCCTTTACAGCCTCTTTTTTTTACATAGGAGTCAAAGGTTAGAGAAATTTCTTATGCTAAAGAAGTTATCATTGCTCTCTTGGGTCCAGGAGAATTATGAACCCAAGTTAATTCCTTTGAAGTCTTGACTTTATTCTCTTATAACCTCTATACTCTTTAGACTTTAGCTTTGATCTCCTTCTGTAAATCTTAGTATCTAGCTTTTTTCTCTTTAAGCTCTAACATGATCTCTCTTATATGGTCTTATCATATAATCTTCTCTTCAATCTCTCTATTGAAAGTCATAGGTGTCACATCCACATGAGTGACATGTCTGGTATACGTATAGAGGTCTGTATGCGTATGTGTTTTGCTATAAAATGTTGTATTATTTATGATATATTCTTAATTTTGATAGTATGTATGTATGTATGCATGTATGTATGTTTATATGGATGTGTGATATTGATGGTGGTGTTGTTTGTGATGGGGCACAGCTATTTAGTTATGTTTAGCTTGGGTTTGGAGTGTTTTAGCAGGTACCGGGAAAGTAAGGATCCAAATGGGGGATGTCCTAATTTTTAGGAAGTGGTACAGGTGTACGAATATCTATACAGGCGTACCAAGCTTGAACGATTAGAGGTTGGAGTTCCTGGAGACGGTATAGGTGCACCAATCACTTGTACAGCCGTACCGTTGTTCATAGGAAAATTGGTTTGTCAGGAATTTTGAGGTGCTACGAGAGTACCAAGAGGGGTACAGGCATACCATTACTCACAGGAAAATCAGGGCATCAGGACTTTTAGTTTGGTAGGGGCGTAAGGAATTTGGTATGGCAGTACACAACTTAAAAGCCCATTTTAAACAGGATAAACATAGACTTTTCTTTGACTTTCCTTATTCTTCTTCTTTCTAAACCTTCCTTAAACACTAGAATTCAACTTGCTTTAGTGCTTTTACGCCGTGAGAACTTGAAGAAGCAAGTTTAGTGATTGGTCTACGGATTTAGACACTAGAAGTAGCTCCCTACAAGTTTGTGTTAGCTTATGGCAGGTGTTTTCTTTGCTTCTTCTTGTGCTTCTAAGCTAAGTATGGCTAAAGAATTGATGCTTGGGGATTAAATTCCCATATATGTCTATGTGGTTATGATATAAGCTTGATGATTGCTTAGTACGGTATACCTTGCGTATTATATCTTGTTATATCATTGAGTATAGACATAAACATGACATGAGAGGTTGTAAATGAAAGAAAAGTATGAGGGATAATAGGAAAAAGACATGATGGGTCATATATTATAGGGTTCCATAATGGAATCGTACATATTACAGTGCCCTCCTACGAGAGTTGAGTCTCGAGACATAGAGAAAGAAAAAGGGGTTTAAAGACCTGAATAATTAATGCCCTCCTTTAGGAGTTGAGTGCTGGTACATATAGAGACCCAACATGGTAAGGAATTGTGCACAATATAGAGAAAAGAGAAAGGGGTAATGTCAGAAAAGAAAAGAAAGAGAGAAAGGGGTGCAAGCATGATATTACATTTTATTATCTGGCTTGTGTATGTTTGTATGTATGATAATATATTATGTATTTGTATGTTAACTAGCACCACTGAGTTTTATACTCAGCGTTTATCAATTGATGGACACATGTTCTGAGCCTACCGTTGAGGGGCCAGAGCAGTGATTGCTCGTATCAGCAGAGAGGCGGATTTGGACGCAATCCTATTCTCGAGGTGGTCCTGGACAGCCGGGCGTGCTCCTTTTTTTTAGCGTGTTTCTTTTGTAGCTTGTACATATCATATTGGCAGTAGTCTTATGTATTTAGGGTGGTGATTTGTACAGATGAGGTAGCCAGAACCCTTGTAATGTAATGAATAATATTTTTTTTATAAAAGAGACTTATTCATTCAATTGAATGTGTGTGACCCAGGTTTTATTTCACGTGTGCTATAACTTTTGCACCACCTGTACATGTGTTGTCCCCATACGACATCTAGTTATGCATGTATACGTATCCCTTGTAGTGTATATAGCAGTTTTCCATATGGGAGGTCATTGTGTATACTACGGGAGCATGTTACTCCAGGTATGGGCTGGGTGTGATATGTTTTAGTGGTATCAGAGCTATGGTTTAGCTCGATGCATTTTTGTTTTGGTCCCCAGGACTACTGCCTATGATTAGTAAGCTACAGTAAAGGAGTGTTGCTTGTCCTTACCATTGCTGACCGTCGGACCCTTATTTATGTGTTACAGATTAAGTTGATGCCTGATAGAGGGATTAACGTTGGTGAGGAAGGTGGGGGTAACTTTAATCCCCAAGAGAGTTCCTCGGGGATGGGAGAATGAGTGGGTAGATAGGTTGAAGCATCGACTGTTGACCCGATGGCAACTCAGTTTGCCCAGTTCTTACGTTTTCTTCAGATGCAGAGTTAGGCGTTGCCTGCAGTTTCGGCCCCACCTCCAGTGGAGCAAAGGGAGGAGTATAAGTTAGACTTCACTAAGCTGAGATCGTATGGAGCCACTGATTTTATTGGTACCACTGATCCGTATGTGGCCGAGGTATGGTTGGAGCGGACACAGAGAGTGTTGCGTCAGTTGAAGTGCCCAGAGACGGTGAAGTTTGAGTATGCTATCTCATTACTGTAAGAGGACACGTATGAGTGGTGGAAGACCATCCCTCATAGCATGGCTAATCCTCCTGTATTGACATAGGAAGACCTTCAGAGGGAGTTTTGGCAGAAGTATGTGCCTTCGGCCTACACTAATCAGAAATTGTAGGAGTTTCTCGGGTTGAAGTAGGGGGATATGTTTATGGCAGACTATGAGAGGGAGTTTACTCGGTTGGCATACTATGCAACTCATATTCTAACATTTGACTGAGAGAGGTGTAAGAGATTCGAACAGGGTTTGAGTCCTTGAATCAAAGCATTTATTCAGGGTTTCTAGTATGATGATTTTTCTGCATTGATAGCTAATGCATTGGACCTTGAACGTACGATGCATAAGAATGATGCTCGACAGGAGTTAGTGAGGAGGCCGTATAGAGGGTCGAGCTCTTCTTCAAGTTTGTTGAAGAGGGGCAAGTACAAGAGTTCTTTTCCTCCTAGATCGGTGGATGTGTGACCGACTCCACCTCGATGAGAGCAGAGTGGGAGACCCATTTCTTACAGTGGTAGTATAAGTGTTGGGTCGTATCTATGTCGCACTTGCAGTCATACTCATTATGGAGCTTGTCGGGTAGGCAGTAACCTATGTTTCTGATGTGGGGGTGCTGGTCACTATGCTTGGGAATGTCTTGAACAGTCTAGTGGGTAAGTGCGTATTGTTATTGAGGGAGAGGCACCATAACAATAGCAGCAGCAACTGAGATCTAGCTCTGCGGGTTCACAAAGTTCAGAGAGGGGATAAGGCCAAGGGAGAGGCCAAGATCGAGGAGGACGTGGTACCAGTCAGGGGTTCATGAACCAGGTTGTTGGGGCTCCTGCCAGGGTGTATAATCTGGTGCATCGTGAGGAACAACAAGCTGCAGATATGGTGCTTGGTAATGTTCTTATTTCTGATCATGATGCTTTAGTGTTGTTTGATCCGGGTTCTTCACATTCATATATTGATGTTGGATTTGCTCGGTTGCTTAAGATGTCAAGTGAGGGATTAGGTTATGGGATAGTGGTTTCTAGCCCATTAGGAGGGGACGTGGTAGTTAACAAAATTTATAGGCAATGTCCCTTGATTATTCAGGGTGTGTATTTCCTGTTTGGCTTTATAGAAATGCCATTTCAGGAGTATGATATTATACTAGGGATGGATTGGTTAGCAAGGTATGGTACAGTGATGGACTGTCAATGAAAGATAGTGACCCTTCAGCATCCTGAACAGGAGGTGATTCTGATTAAGGGTAACGTGCCGTCAGTGATAGCGAGGTTAGTGACAGCTATAACTGCATGGAAGTTGCTGTTACAGGGTTATGAGGTGATACTGGCCATTATGATTGATGGGAGATAGGAGGGAATACTATTAATAAAGATTCTGATTGTATATGACTTCCCTAATGTGTTTCCAGAGGAATTACCAGAGTTACCGCCGGAGAGGGAAGTGGAGTTCGAGATTGAGGTGTTACTGGGTACGGAATCGATATCAATAACACCTTATCGGATGGCACCTATTGAGCTGAAGGAGTTGAAGGTGCAACTGTAGGACTTACTGGATAAGGGGTTTATTCGCCTGAGTGTTTCATCGTGGGGTGCACCTGTGCTGTTTGTGAAGAAGAAGGATGGTTCTATGCGGATGTGTATAGACTACAGATAGTTGAATAAGGTGACGATCAAGAATCGATACCCGTTGCCACGTATTGATGATTTATTCGATCAGCTTAAGGGTGCAGCAGTGTTTTCTAAGATTGATATGAGATCGGGCTATCATTAACTCCGGGTGAAAGAAGATAGCATGGCAAAGACAGCATTTAGGACTCGGTATGGGCATTACGAATTTCTAGTGATGCCATTTGGTTTGACGAATGCACCTGCAGCATTTATGGCATTGATGAACACAATGTTTACTGATTATCTGGATTAGTTTGTGATTGTGTTCATCGACGACATTTTAGTATATTTTAAAACTCGAGAGGAGCATGATTATCCTTTGAGATTGGTACTACAACAACTGAGGGAGAAGCAGTTGTTTGGAAAGTTATCAAAGTGTGACTTTTAGCTTGATCAAGTAGCCTTTTTAGGTCATGTGATTTATGCAGAGGGAATTAGAGTGGATCCTAGCAAGGTGAAAGTTGTGCTTAACTAGCAGATTCCCAGGAATGTCAACGAGGTTCACAGTTTCTTGGGTTTAGCTGGGTTCTATCGATGGTTTGTTAAAGGATTCTTTATGATTGCTTTGCCCTTGATGACGTTGTTATAGAAAGATGTTCCTTTTATCTGGTCGGAGGAATGTCAGAGGAGTTTCAAGCAGTTGAAGGAGTGTTTGACACAAGCTCCAGTTCTTACGCTACCTATTCCGGGTCAAGCATTTGTAATCTATAGTGATGCATCATTGAATGGTTTGGGATGTGTTTTGATGCAAGATCGGAAGGTGATTACCTATGTCTCAAGGCAATTGAAGCCACATGAGAGGAACTATCCCACATATGATTTGGAGTTAGCAGCGATTATTTTTGCACTTAAGATATGGTGATATTATTTGTATGGTGAACTCTACTATTTGTACATGGATCACAAGAGTCTGAAGTATCTGGGTACGTAGAAAGAGTTGAACTTGAGGTAGAGATGCTGGATTGAGCTCATTAAGGATTACGACTGTGTGATAAACTATCACCTAGGGAAAGCTAATTCGGTTGCTGATGCCTTGAGTCGGAAGGTGTTTATCGGATTGAAACAAACCTCATTGGTATTGGTTTATGAGATGTAATAATTGGAAGCTACTTTGATGATGCAGTTTGATTATATTCTAGCATAATTACAGATGAAGGTGAAGCCTATGTTGACAGACCAGATACAGAGAAGTGCAGCTAGTGATGTGGAATACCAAAAATAATTGCAAAAGGTGCAGATGGGTGAGGCTACTCTGTTTACAGTGGATGAGGATGGTAACTTAAGGCATGGGACACGGTTGTATATCCCAGCAGATGAGGAATTGAAGAGACAGATTCAAGAGGAAGCCCATAGTTCGATGTATGCTTATCATCCTAGTGGTACTAAGATGTATCAGGACTCGAGGTTGTATTATTGGTGGGTCGGTATGAAGAAAGATATAGTGGATTATATGGCTAAGTGCTTGATTTGTCAACGAGTGAAAGCTGAACATCAAGTGCCAGTAGGATTACTTAATCCGTTACCGACACCAGAATGGAAATGGGATCGGATCATGATGGATTTTATCATGGGGTTATCGATGATGCAAGCAAAACATGATGCAGTTTGGGTTATTGTGGATCGGTTGACCAAGATGACTCATTTTATTCTTGTGTGTATGAATTATGGATTGCAGAGACTAGTAAAATTGTATATGAGGGAGATTGTCCGATTGCATGGGATTCCGTCATCTATGGTGTCAGATAGAGATCCATGGTTTACATCTCAGTTTTGGGGAGCTTTTCAAAGAGCTTTAGGCTTGAAAGTACATTTTAGTATGGCTTTTCATCCTTAGACCGATGGGTAATCGGAGAGGGTGATTCAGATTTTAGAAGATATGCTACGTGCCTGTGTTCTCGAGTGGGAAGGTAACTGGGATCAATATGTGCATCTGATTGAGTTCGCATATAATAACAGTTACTATTTGAGTATACAGATGGCACCTTATGAGGCTTTGTATGGTCGGAGATGTAGGATGCCCTTACATTGGGATGAGGTTGGTGAGCGGAAGCTAATTGGACCTGAGCTTGTGTAACAAGCAGAGGAACAGGTGAAGTTGATTAAGTCTAGACTGAAAGTCACTTCTGACCAGCATAAGTCATACGTGGACTTAAAGAGACGTGATATCGAGTATGGTGTCAGAGACAAAGTGTTCTTGAAAGTATCTCCTTGGAAGAAGATTATGAGATTTGGTCAGAAAGGTAAATTAAGTCCTCATTTCATTGGTCCTTATGAAGTACTTGAGAGAGTGGGACCGTTGGCTTACAGGTTGGCCTTGCCACCGGATTTGGACTGGATTCATAATGTATTTCATGTTTCTATGCTAAGGAGGCATAGATCGAATCCTACACATGTACTTCCAGTGGAATCGATTGAGATTCGACCCAATTTATCTTATACAAAGGAACTGATTCAGATTTTGGCCTGGGAAGTTAAGCAATTAAGGAACAAGCAGAAACCTTTGGTTAAGGTATTGTGGGACCATCACACGGGTCAAGATGCCACGTGAGAACGGGAATCTATGATGAGAGAGCGATATCCCCACTTGTTCACTAGTAAGTTCGGTTTTAATTTTGGGATGAAATTTGTTTTTAGGGGGAGAGAGTTATCACATCCACGTGAGTAACGTATCTGGTATATGTATAGAGGTCTATATGCGTATGTGTTTTACTATACAATGTTGTATTGTTTGTGATGTATTCTTAGTTTTGATAGTATGTATGTATGTATGCATATATGTATATTTATATGGATGTGTGATATTGATGGTGGTGTTTTTTGTGATGGGGGACATCTATTTAGTTTTGTTTAGGTTGGGTTTGGAGTGTTTTAGCAGGTACTGGAAGAGTAAGATCCAAATGGGGGATGTCTTGATTTTTAGGAAGCGATACGGGTGTACGGATATCCGTATGGGCATACCAAGCTTGAAGGATTAGGGGTTGAAGTTCCTAGAGATGGTACGAGCGCACCAATCACTTGTATGACCGTACCGTTGCTCGCAGGAAAATTGGTTTATCAAGAATTTTGAGGTGGTACGGGCATACCAAGAGGGTACGGGTATACCATTACTCGCAAGAAAAATCAGGGCATCAGAACTTTTAGTTTGGTATGGGCATACAGAATTTGGTACGACCGTACGCGACTTAAAAGCCCATTTTAAATAGGATAAACATAGACTTTTCATTGACTTTCCTTATTCTTCTTCTTTCTAAACCTTCCTTAAACACTAGAATTCAACCTGCTTTAGTGCTTTTACGTCGTGAGAACTTGAAGAAGCGAGTTTAGTGATTGGTCTATGGATTTAAACACTAGAAGTAGCTCCTTACAGGTTTGTGCTAGCTTATGCCAGGTGTTTTCTTTGCTTCTTCTTGTGCTTCTAAGCCAAGTATGGCTAAAGAATTGATGCTTGGGGATTAAATTCCTATATATGTCTATGTGGTTATGATATGAGCTTGATGATTGCTTAGTACGGTATGCCCTGCTTATTATATCTTGTTATATCGTTGAGTATAGACATAAACATGACATGAGGGGTTGTAAATGAAAGAAAAGAGTGAGGGATAACAGGAAAAAGACATGCTGGGTCATATATTACACGGTTCCATAATGGAATCGTATATATTATAGTGTCCTCTTACGGGGGTTGAGTTTCGAGACATAGAGAAAGAAAAAGGGGTTTAAAGATTCGAATAATTAATGCCCTCCTTTGGGAGTTGAGTACTGGTAAATACAGGGACCCAGCATGGTAGGGAATTGTGCATAATACAGAGAAAAGAGGAAGGGGTAATGTCAGAAAAGAAAAGAAAGAGAGAAAGGGGTGCAAGCATGAAATTACATTTTATTATCTGGCTTGTGTATGTTTGTATGTATGATAATATATTATGTATTTATATGTTAACTAGCACCACTGAGTTTTATACTCAGTGTTTATCAATTGATGGACGCAAGTTCTGAGCCTATCGTTGAAGGGCCAGAGCAGTGATTGCTCATGTCAGCAGAGAGGCGGATTTGGACGCAATCCTATTCTCGAGGTGGTCCTAGACAGCCAGGCGTGCTCCTTTTTTTTAGCCTGTTTCTTTTGTAGCTTGTACATATCATATTGGCAGTAGTCTTATGTATTTAGGGTGGTGATTTGTACAGATGAGGTAGCCAGAACCCTTGTATTGTAATGAATAATATTTTTTTATAAAAGAGACTTGTTCATTCAATTGAATGTGTGTGACCTAGGTTTTCTTTCGTGCGTGCTGCGACTTTTGCACCAACTGTACATGTATTATCCTTATATGACGTTTAGTTATGCATGTATACGTATCCCTTGTAGTGTATATAGCGGTTTTCTGTATGGGAGGTCGTTATGTATACTACGGGAGCATGTTACTCCAGGTATGGGCTGTGTGTGACAATAGGAACCCATCTATATTTATGGAAAGTCCAAAGTGGCAACCTCCTATCAATATCTTTTATGTTCAACACTTTTTTTAGATCTATAGTTATGATATTTACTATTACCATTGGGGGAAATGGGTTTTCTTCCACCAATAATGCCTTTGATCTTTCAGGGAACTTCATGATACCCTTATCAATATGATCTTATATTAATTTCTAAAACTTCAGCATACATTAATTGAATGAGTTAAAGAGTTATGATACTTATAGTATGATTTCCCTTTAAGTTCCTCTTTGCTAGGAATGGCATGATTAACTACTAACTTAATGAGTTTCTCCTTAAGGAGAAAATCAAAAATTCTTTTAGTTTTGCCATATCAAATGAATATTGGTTGTTATGAGGTTAAAACTTGTTCTTCCTATTTATTGGTTTCATCAACAATGGATAAACATATGACTTAGTAAAAACCAAATCAACCACCACCTCATCATGATGAATCTTTTAGTAGTGCATCCTTATTGCTGCCTTCCTCTTATGACACTTTAGTTGCCATTTTATAAAAATCACGAAACTCCATTCCTTAAAATTTCTTCCTTAGTTGAATGTCAAGCCCACATTAGGTCATCTTTACAAACTTTATTTCTAGCAAAAATATCTTGCATTGATTTCTCAAATTTTTTGAACCTTGCAATAAAATAATTTGTAGATTCACTAAGTATTTATGTCAATGTGGGTTGGGATTTCATTATGACCAAGAGTAAGGCTTATGACAGGTGGTATTAAAGGCCTACTTGGAGTGAAAAAGTAATCTTCTTGAGAGGCCACCTTGAGGAATGATACAAATCCTTGAAAAGGTTGTAAGATGGAGTCACTATTGGATTATTTTAGATTTTGGTTCAATCGACCCATAATATCAGTGCTAATTAAACCCTTTAGAAATGGATTCGAGTGATGAAAATTTATTCATTTAGAGTTTTAATTTCACTTTTACCATATTAATCAGTTAATTGACTTAGGTAGGTATATGGACATTCAAAATCATGAATACATCACATAATATAGCATAGTAGTGAATATAACAGATATAACATGGTAGTAGATATAAAAAATATAGCAGCAAAAAGTAAAGATAATAATGGCCCATATAAAAGGAATTAAGAGATAGGGGATATATGCAAAATAAAGCTAAACATATATATAAGGGAGAAAATAAAATAGAGGCTTATTCTATTAAATAAGATCTTTAATGACATAAAAATAGATATCAAGCAACATCTTCTCCATTCAAGAATAGGGAACTCGGAGAGCATGAGCCAAAAATTTTGAATGAAAATGAATGCAAATTCATTATTAGGTAAGAATGAGGATGTAGGGACACGGCTGACCAATTCAAGCAATAGGTGAGCATAAATTAAGGATTAAGGTCCACTAAATGTTATAGAAATTATTCATGAAAATGCAACATGAGCTGAATCATGAAAAATATCATAAAAATGAACAAGAACTCCTAAAATCACTTTAGTAAGTCATTTAGGATCAATTTACTTCTCATTTTAGTTTTAATAATCTATAATAGCAATGGAAGTAAATCAAAGGGCATGATTTGAAATTCAAGTGAAAATTAAAATAAAAATCAATTAAAAATCAATTTTTAGATAAAAATTAATCAAAAAAATTAGAAGATTTCTATATCATTATGCATCACTCAAAAATAAATCATCATCTGAATTTGGTTTAATCACATCAATTGCATGATAAATAATTAAAAATGGCATTTATTTAGGAAATCAAGTAAAATAAATTGATTTTTAGGAAAAAATTAATGAAATGATCATGAAATTTGAATTGGTAGATTCTAACATCATGAAGAATCAATTCAAAATAAATAAGCAATGAATCTAATCTCACACATATCAAATTGCAATAAGAAATCAAATTAAAGTGGTATTTAACTTAAAAAATCAACTTTGAAAATCAAAATTAATCAAATTGTAATGATGTGTAATGAATTTAGATCATTTGGGTCACTATAAAATCATAAATTCTACTAAAGACTTAAAGAAAATAAAAAAATCAAGTAAATTTGAATGGAAAATGCAGTTTCTGTGAAATTCAGGATATAATGTGTGTAGCATATAGGATGTGCGTAGCATGTAGCCTAAAAAATATAATGTGCACAATATATAGGCTCATGTGTATTTTATATGACATTTCTAGAATGGAAAAGGTAAGATTTTAAGCGAAATCATAAATGAAATATGAGAAATCAAGACATTTGAGACTACCATAGATCAATTAAGGTCATAAGATAACTTAAATTCTACTACTACATTCTTAAATCCAACCAAATCAATTAAAATCATAAAACCCAATCATAAAATCATGTAATCCGAAGAACAGAGAAGAGAAAATAGCATTTCTACAACTCACCAATGCTAAGCAAGCCTTAATCTTCTTAATCCCAAATTAAGCAAATGATTTAGTGAATAAATTTATCTCTAATCACCTAATTAAGAGTTAATTACATGATGAATTAATGAGTAATTAATTTGATAAATTCTAGCCTAATTACTCAATTTTTGGACCCCTTTGCCATAAATACCAAGGCTATATTTATAGAAGAGGGTTGGGGTTTATAAAAAATGGATTGGTAACATGGGATTTCTAAAATCCTATAGTGATATGTGCGACATGTAGGGCTATATTGTTAGTGTATGCTCTAGAGCATCATGTGTATTTGAACTATACATTTCATTAATAAAGGCATTATTCATTATATAGTACAATGTTGCACATGAACTTGTTTTATGGAGTATTCAACTATATATTGAAGTCCATGATATTGGAACGATGCAAAGGAATCCATAAAGAGTTTATGGAATGAGATTCTTATAATATGCAAATGTTCAATATCTAAATATCCCTGATCATAGTATTAATAAGAATGGACATTATTAGTATGGGAAGATCAGCACATATTACACTTCCTATTTAGGGATGATTCTCATTCATCATGACATGAGATGTCTAAAGTG